>CAIGRP010107838.1:0-12585 GCA_903798385.1 Fraxinus cuspidata | reverse complement strand
AGCCTTAGTCATTGAAGAAGGAAAGAATATAATAGATGAACGGTTAGACGATCAAGTCTATGAACCTAAACTTGAAGAATTTGATGACTTTGTTGATAGTGAGAACACCTCCTTAGGTAGTATTTAGACTTTTCCTAGGAATCTACATATTGTACCTTTTGTTTCCAATACCCCTCGGTTATGTTTTGTATATCGTACCATTATCTAACCCAAAGGTGATATTGTTTTGTGTCATTATGCCATTTTCAAGGAAAATCTTGGGAATTGGGATTTGTTCTTCCCAATAGTTCAACTTACATATAGCAACTCTGTAAATCGGTCTATAAGTATGANATGTTTTGTATATCGTACCATTATCTAACCCAAAGGTGATATTGTTTTGTGTCATTATGCCATTTTCAAGGAAAATCTTGGGAATTGGGATTTGTTCTTCCCAATAGTTCAACTTACATATAGCAACTCTGTAAATCGGTCTATAAGTATGAGTCCCTTTGAGGTTATTCATGGTTATGAGCCTAGGAAGTTTTTAGACCTTATTCCCAAGTCCCCAGATGCTAATATATCTATGTCAGCTGAGGTAGTTGTACCACATCTTCATGCCTTGCATATTGAGATCAATAGACTTGAAGCAAGTAATACATCATATAAACTTCGAGCTAATTTGCATAAACGATATTTTGAATTTAATATTGGAGATTATGTTATATTGCAAGGCCATAGTGTTGATCTTAATAAAATTTTTAAGCATGTTGGTTCAAATGCATAAGTTATTGATCTTTAATCACATTTTGGCACCACTCTATTTTAACTACTAAGAACTTCGTTACTTACAAATGCTATTTTAACTCCTCTAACGATCCTTTTCTACATCCACATGGGAGCTCCTACACTGAATCTTTTGTTATGTCTACTCCAATACTTCCTTCTATAGTACTCAAAGGTAAGATTGATGTTATTTTAGATGAACTGGTTGTATTGACCAATGATGACAAAATTCAGTACTTCCTTGTTTGTTAGGTTGATCCACCTGATTTTGATTGTCCATGGATTCTTAAAAAGAAACTTCAGCAATGTGATCTAGATTCATTGACCTTTATAGAAGTCAGCAATATCTTCCTACGCCCAGGACACCATGGTCAAATCATATTTTTGGAGAAAATTTGCAACTGGCGTTGTCATCATACTCCTAATAGGCCACTATACTGACTGCCACCTCCACCTCTAGCAAAAAGGGATTGAAACCCTCATTTGTGCAGCTAAACGGGTGAGGGACAAAGTTGAGAGGGTCTGTTGTGAGGTAGGCAATTAAGAAGAAGGGCGACCTTCCCAGGTGAATAAGGAGAAAAAGATAGTAGTAGAGGAGCACAAGAAAAAGCAAAGGTTTTCTACCATTGGGGTAGGGAGCTCAAACGACGTTCCTCGTCTCGCTCCAGCATCTCACCAAGAGAGAAGCTGATGGCAGCGTTAATAGCTGCAGCCTTTGAGGACAAAAGGGACCACCTGCCGTGGAGCCCCAAAGGCATGAACCAGCCAAGAGGGCCAAGTCCACCAGTGACTAAATAGCTTCTGAGGCTGCCTCAAGAAAATGACTCGTCCCCAGGACTAGAAGTGATGAGTTGGCTCCTGAAAGCCTTTTGTTACTTCCTCCAGAGGTTCGAATTGCCACAACTATTTTTCACAAGTACTAGATGTAGATGTACCAAGACTTTGTCGAGACCAGTGACACTATGGACGTTTTCTTCACAATGGTAAGTCGGTAGGGGAGGGCCTTTGGTGGCCATAGGGGCTGAACCCCTCTTTAAAAACCTTCAACAAAAAAATAAAGAATTTTTGAATAAAGCCTCCCAGGCTGAGGAGGCTGCCAGCACAGCCAAAGCTAAGGTGGAGGCTTTGAAGAAAAAGCAAGCAGAGGAGTCTGTGAAGCTCGCTTCTACCTTAGAAAAAATTGAGAAATTGAAGAAGGAAGTCCACCTATCTTAGAGTGAGGTGACCTCACTTACGAAGAGACTAGAGAAATCTAACGCCCATCAACGTCTGGCAGCTGAAGCCTTGGAGAAGAATGTTTCTCTGAAAAGGCAAGTGTGTGAGTTGAAATCTAAAGTTGCTGGTTTAACTAAGGAGGTGGAGACCTCCGGCAGGAAGCTTAAACTGCTACTAGTGATACGGAGAAACGTTTCCTCCCCAACTTCCATTTGATAGAGGTATACAAGAGCTTCGCAAAGTACTGGCGAAGGTATGCTTATATTGATATAGTGGAGTGGCTGGAGATAAACATTCAACGTTTTGACACATTTGAGTTAAGAGCAGAATTCCTTGAAGATGAGGAAGAGACTAAAACTCAAACTCCTGTAGAGGAAAGTCTAGTAATTGAAATTGAAGATGATGCGGCAGAACAAATAGCTGAAGAAGTGGCTTCCAATGCCATTGTTCCCTTTGTGGCTCCTCCTTCCCACCTGCTTATAGCTTAGATTGTACTTTGTTTTCCTTTCTTTTTTTTGCTATGTAAATGACTTCGGTCCACCAAATGTAAATTCTATTATTAATGAAGACATTTCCTAAATTTCCTTGTGTTTCTTACTTCTGCTTCTTGTTACTTCTGGTGATTATGTACTGACATGTTCGTTACTATGATTCGAACCTGTTATACTTCATTGATGATGTTTAAACTTAAAGCAACAAGTAACATCATACTAAAGATAACATCAGATTTTTGATAACATAGAACTTATGCATATTTAAGAAACAATGGAATCAAACTGAAGTTCTTCAACCACGTTAGACTTATAAATAACAAATTTATGCACCATGAACTTCGTCAATTAGATCCAAGCTTGCAATTTTTTCTAAGTGTTAGGAGGTCGTACAACTTAGTAAATTTTTGAACTTAAGTACATCGAACTTCAATGGCTGAAATCAAACTTATAACTTTGCATAAGTGTTAGGAGGTTGTGCACCTTAATAAGTTTCAGAACTTAAGTAAATTGAACTTCAATGGCTGAAATCAAACTTATAACTTTTCATAAGTGTTAGGAGGTGGTGCACCTTAATAAGTCTCAGAACTTAAGTACATCAAACTTCAATGTACATCTTTTGTTTTAATACTTTATTTACATTTTGCACAAGTATAGGCAGTTCACTTTTCTTTATTTTCTTAAGCATGGGATTGAGCGGTTCACCCACACTAAGACTTCCTTAGCAACTTTTGTTGCTAAAGTCATGTGTCACACTTCGTGAGTGTAGATGTGGTCATTTTGGGATCCAGTTTTTCGTCGAAGTGTTCATGTTCTTTGCATAAGAACGGTTCACCTATGCAGATGCTTCTCCCAAGGCCTTTGCCTCTTGGGAGGTATTTTTAATATACGAACATATTTGAAAAAAGTTACTTTTGTTGAATCATAAACTGTACATACAAGTTATTACACCATTACTGATAGTATTTTCGTAGATGTTCTACATTCCAGGGATGAGACTGTGTATTTCCATCCTTACTTTCATTTTTGTAGGTTCCTGGCCGAACCTCTTCCTTGATGCTATAAGACTCCTCCCAATTGAGCCAAGGGTTCCAGAACCATGTTCTTTAGAAGACAAAAATACCATACGAAGCACCATCTCATTCAAACGAAACAACATCTTTTTTACTTTCACATTGTAATATTTTTCATTTTTTGTTAATAAATAGCCAATTTCGTTTGAGAGTCATCACTTCTTTCTTCAAGGAGGTCAAGCTCAAATATTTGTATCTCATGAATAGATATTTCATTGAAATGAATTCGACGAGAATATGGTAGACCCATTTCCACTGGGCTCATCGCCTAGGCTTCGCAGGCCATAGAAAAAAGAGTCTCTCCAATAGCAGTTCTGCTTGTAGTCCTGATGGCCAGAAGGACTTGAGGTAATTCATCAACCATGCTCCTTTAGAGGGTTCTAACTTCCTCTTTAATGTGTAGTTGAATGTTTTGTTGAGAGCCTCAACCTGTCCATTTGCTTGGGAATGATGTGGGGGAGGAAAAATGCTTCTTAATGCCCAGTTCCTAGTGTAAATTCCTGACTTTCTTATTGTCAAATTGTAGACCATTGTCTGAGACAATTGAATGAGGAATTCCAAATCTACAAATGACATTTTTCTACAAAAATTTGGATGTGTTGACTTCAGTGATTTTGGCAAGTGGTTCGACCTCTACCCATTTGGTGAAATAATCAATGGGGACAATTGTAAAGCTCGAATTTCCCCTCCCTTTGGGAAGAGGTCATATGAGTTCAATTCCCTATTTAGCAAACGGTTCCTGGGAAGGTTGTAACAACCGAAAATTTTAGAATAAAAATTTATTTGTTCTATATATTATATATTATTATTGTGAAAGTTGAGGGACTAAAGTGAAGTATATTTTAAATTCTTATGTTTTTGGGTCAAATATTTGAATTTTGATAGAGTGATGATAAGTATATCAATATTGGACTTGTTTCGAAGCTCATATTAAATGATGAATTTTGTACTTTAGAATAAGTTATTTCGGATAATTTAAACCTAAGTTATTGTAGTATAAAGGGAGTCCTTTTTTTAATTAAGGTTAATCAAACAACTAACTTTTTTTTAGCCACGTGTATTATAATTTGGAATGTGGCATTTGATATTTTTATTAAAAAGGAGGATAAGGTGGATTTGTTTTATAGATTATCCATTTAAATTCCATGTAATCCAAATTAACCAATTTCATCATTTTGGCTAGGATTTCTATTTGAAATCAAATTCTATCCAATCTTCAACAACGGTTTTAGACTCCTGATTTCATAGGAACTCCGATTGACATCAAATTACAACACATTTTAGATACATTTACATGCACACACGGCAGACCCACAAAAAAAATAAAGGGAGAAAGCATTTTTACGTTTAAGATTTGTAGAGGAGTTCCGTTCGATGTAGACACTATTTTATCACCCCAATTAAGATAGGATCCCTACACTAAGTTGATTGTTATGTTAATTTAATTTTTATTCGTACGTTTTATTCATTATGTTTGATCATGAAGTATGTGAAGTGCCTTTAATGGTTCTTCTTAAATGTCAATGTCATGGAGATTATATGTTTAACTGTTGGTCGCAGAGGCTTATCAGAACTTTAAGTAGATCGTTTGATCATCGATTTGCTTATTTATGAAGACAATACATAAGGATGCATGATTAAATGATTATTATGTTCATATAGCATGTGTAGCATACTTAGTATTTCTTTAATTTGCTCACTTCTATTTAACATTTTCAGAGTAATCAGAGATCGTGCGATGGCTTGGCATGAATGGCATATGAAATTTTTAGAGAAATTTATTTCTTGTGTTTTAGATTGCGACTTTTATGTTTAATAATCATTGGGGTATCCCATAAATTGTAGTTTAAATCCATGTTTTGAAATGGAACATTTTAACATTTGAACATGTGTTTAGTAAATTTCAGCATTTCGCCACATTTTTTTAATTGTACTATGGTCGGTATATTTGAAATTTTAGCATCTTTTTAATTGGAAAATGATCCTTTGTGAGTTATCTATCATATGAAATTGAAAGTAGGTCGATCAGAGTCCCGTAGAATTTATTATAGCAATTTTAGTAAACTGTAACAGTCAAATTTGGGAAACACAAACCAACTTGTTCGAAAAATAATTCGTGCTTCAAATGTTGTCATCGAGATTCCATATTTTTATATATTGTACTTATATGAGTCCTATATTTTCTGTAAAATTTCATAAATTTTCTTCAAGGTTTTCTAGGTCAAATAATTTTTGCAAACTCACTGTGTAACTGTAGAAAACTGTTTCAGTTTGCTTTTTTTTTTTTTTTTTAAAAAAAAACTCCTTCCAATTTGTTTTGTTCCATAGCTTCTAGAAAATTGAGACTGTATTTCCAAGCTCACACTATTCAGCTGTTGACAAACTTTCTCCTCAAGCAAGTGCTGCAGAAGCCCGTACTTCGGGAAGATACAAAAGGACATAAGAGGGCTAGCTTCTCCATGTCTGGGTTGCGAGTTTCTACTGCCAAGAGTGCTTTGCTCACGTAGTAGATGGGCAGTTGATGATCATTTTCCTTCCTTATTATATCTGAACTGATGGCATCAGTGGTTACTTCCAAATACAACTGTAGTGGCTTGTTGGCCATGGGCGTGGAGAGGAGAGGAGCCTGTCTCAACTGTTTCTTCAGGTCCTGGAGGGCTTTCTCACATTCTTCTATTCATTGGAACTTACTTCCTCCTTTGAGAATCTTAAAGAAAGGTAGGCACTTTTCCGTTGCCTTGGAGACGAATCGATTTAAGGCAGCTACGCGTCTCTTGAAGCTTTGTACCTCCTTCTATTTCTGAGGTAACCTTATGTTGGTTAAGGGTTTAACTTTTTCAGGATTAGCTTCAATGCCTATTTGGTTGACTATGTAGCCCAAAAATTTTCCGGAAACAACTCCAGAAGCACATTTCAAAGGATTGTATCATCTCAGGATTTGAAATGTTACATTGAGGTTTTAACGTGATCCCCAGCCCTTAGTTTTATCACAAACATGTCGTTCACGTAAACGTCCATGATTTTCCCAATTAGATCAGTGAACATCTTGTTGACAAGTCTTTGGTAGGTGGCCCCGACATTTTTCAACTCGAAAGGCATGACCTTGTAACAATAAAGACCATTGTCTGTGATGAAGGAAGTATGTTCCTCATCTGCTAGGAACATTGGGATTTGATTGTATCCGGAATAAGCATCCATGAAGCTTAAAAGCTCGTGTCCGATAGTTGAATCCACAAGTTGATCTATCATAGAGAGTGGAAAGCTGTCATTAAGGTAAGGTTGATTTAAGTTTGAGAAATCTACACAAATCCCCCCACTTTCTATTATGCTTCTTTACCAATACTGGGTTAGAGACCCACTTATGATATACTGACTCTCGGATGAATTTATTTTCAATCAGCTTCTTGAAGCCTTTCTTTTTTGCCTATGTTTCATGACCTTAAGGTCGTTATTCAAATGATGGAAACTGATCTTAGGGTCTATACCAACCGTGTCTTCGTGCTTCCAAGCAAAGACATCAAGATTTTTTATCAAGAAGCTTTATAGCTCCTCCTTAGCCTTTATAAGAAGATTTCTTCCAACCTGCAATCGCTTAGAACAGTCATGTGGGTCTACTGGGAAGCTCTTCAGTTCCCTCATAGGTATTGTTTAAAGTTCGCAATCAATGATGCGAGGATCCAGTTCCTCCAAACTAACCACTTTCTTAGCAGCTCTTTCTTCTTCAGGGATAGTAGGTCTTTCACATACAAGATCTTCTTCAGAGGTACGTATAGATCTATGGATGGCCCCTTCTTCAGGGGCATCCACCATTTCGACGTCTTCTCCTTGTTCAGGGTTTTTTTCTTGTTCAAGGACATCGTCCATATCAATATCTCTAGTGATCACATTGACGCTCCTAGGCTCGGCTTTCCGTAAGGGGTTTGAGTAACATTCATTTGTGCATCTCTGATTGCCTCAAACCGTTGCAATTCCATTCTTCATTGAAAACTTCATGCACAAATGATGAATGAAGGTAACAGCCCAAAGTTTTTTTAAAACTGGCCTCCCTAATATTCCATGATAAGCAGAGCGATTATCAACCATCAAAAATTTCATGAAGTGGTGAACAGTCAAGGGTGTTATTCCCATCTATATGGCTAGAGAGATCTTTCCCTTTGGGATGATGCTATCTCCCATGAAACCGTACAAGGGAGAACTCAATGGGGTCAGTTCATGGTCAACTTTGATTTTGTCAAAAATGGTTCAAAAAATGTGTTGACTGAGCTTCTATTATCCATTAAGATTATTTTCTGGCCATTATAAGCCACGACGACCCTCAGTACTAAGGTGTAACAGTGTATATAAAGCACATTCGCTGCATCTTCTTGAGTAAATGTGATTGGCGAAATTATTCTTTTGACAGGGGCTTAGTTAACTCTGAAACTTCTCATGGGAGGGTCTTTTACTTCCCTGGTGTAATTTCTCTGTGAGTTTCTAGACTCTCCTCCAACATATGGGCCTCCAAAGATCGTATCCATTTCTCTGATGGTCTCCTAGCCATCAATTGTAGGGGGCTTTGCCTTTACTTTTGTACGTCTCTAGGCCTCTATAAGGTTGGCCTTTATGCATTTCTACACTAGGGTTCACTTCCTTATAAACTAAAGTGGGTACTGTATCGAGCGTTGCGGTAACCAGTGCTTGTCCATGATTGAAAGTGGTTTGGTGATCCATCAAATGGGAGGTAGAACATTTTTCCCTTTGCATTTGTGGATGGAGAGTCCTTGACTGTCCCTGTTCCTATGATCTCTCAATTCTTCATTGAGGATTTCGCGCCTTATCATTTATAGTAGGGCATCATACGTGGTAGGATCCTTATTTTGCACATCCCTCCAGAAGAGAAAATTCATATCCAAACCTCTCCTTAAGGTAGTTAGAGCTTCTTTATCTATTACTTGGACACAGTAGGTCATCTTGTTAGTGAAGTGGGACAAGAAACTTTTCAGAGACTCACCCTACTATTGCTGCATATCTTGCAGGCGTTGAATTGGTCTTTCGCCTTCCATACTAGTAGCAAAACATTTTAGGCACGTCCTTTTGAACTCTCGCCAACTTCGGATGCTTTCTTCTAGCAACCTGGTGCACTAGATTTTTGCCACTTCAGTTAGAGTCAAATGGAAAGCTCTACACTTTATGGCTGGGGTGGCTCCTTTCAGATTCATGTGGGTTTTGATGCTGTTGAAATGTTTCGCGAGATCACCTCTCCCATCATACTTTGGGATCTTAGGGAGTGTGAAGTGATTTTGCATGGGGACATTCCTAATAGCTTGAGAAAAAGGTGAATGATCATCGTTGTCATCGAGGTCGCATGACCTCTGGGACTTATCAAAGCCCTTATCCTCCCTATATTGAGTTTGCGAGAGGGAATAGAAATGTTCAGCTTCACTTATGGTCAGTTCTCTCCTCTCATGCCTATTTCCAGGGGGAGGAATTCGAGGTTCCTCATGATGAACTAGTTATTCTTGTCTTTCGGACCGAAATGGCTCTTGTTGCCTATTTCTAGGTGCATAAGGGGGTTGAGCCTGGCTATTTCTAGATAACCCTAGGCTTAGTCTATCGAAGATACTTGCTGACCTTTGAGACAAGTCTTTTGGCTCATAGTTTGGAGGGAAATTAAATTGGGCCTCATAAGGTTGTTCTAAACAATAATTAGTTGAGATGTCAACCCCAACCTCCCTCTCTTGGGAGCTTCTATCCTGTTGTGAGAGTACCCTACCATTTGGCTTTGAACTTCTTCCTCCTCAAGGTAGTACTATGGAGGATCTTGGAATACGATTCTAGGGGCTGCGTAAAGAGGATCTGGGTATCCTCCTAGACCCTACATGCTCATCAATAACTCATACATAGACATGTTCTGCTAGGTTATGTTTCTCATGTTAGCAACCATTGTGGCGACTTCCCTAGTAAGTCTAATTGCTATCCTGCATCCGCCTCTTGACCCACCTCGTCTATGTTGTTGGTAAGGCCTTGAGTGAGCAGCTGGGAGAGCCTGTGAGGGTTCTCCTTCTTCAGGGTGTTCCCTCGTCCTTCGAGGTGCGTTTTCTTCACTGTTTGAACTCATATCGACAGATACTTCTTTCGACCAAATATTCTTTTCCTCAAGGATCAAATGAGCATAAGATTCGCACGGTCATCTCTTGTACTTTCCAACGGTTTTTTCTTCAAGAACACTCACTTTTCAGGGGTTAGGAAATTTCTTCCAAGATATTTCCTACCGGCTTCTCCCCACGAGATTTTTGTGGTTAACTTTATGATTTCCCACAGACGGCGCCAATCTATTGACCCCAACAAATGAGCCAACGGATGTTGAGCCCACTCTCACCATGTCGAACCAATTTTGGGGCATTTCTACAGGAGAAATGGTGAGAAAGGAAGCAGATTTGGACACGAGAAGTGCTTCACGGAGAGAGACAAAGATATTCCAGCTCCGACGGGTGAAATAAAAGATGATCACGCTGTCAATGATCACCAAACGAGGACCAAAACTAAAACCAAATATATTACTAGAATATGTGGAAGGATAGAAAACAAAAGAGCATTGTAAATTATAAAATCATCTACTTATATAATTCTTCTACCAACTGTATGATACAAATGGAAATACAAGTGTTCGTAAAAGTATTTGCCAATATTTCTTCTTGATTCCATATTTGATAGTTCAAGACATGAGAAGATGAAAATCCTAGCTCTAATTTTTTCAACCCTTTCTAAGTTACAAAGAGAATCTATTTATATAGCCTTTGCCGACATGGTGTCTGTTGGTTGAGGCCTCAAATTGTTATCTATTCATATAATTAATACCTGGATAAGGAGTTAGTCACCCTATTTAATGGCTGACACCCTGACATCTTCTATTACAAATGTCACATCAATCACTTTTGATACTCAAATATTTTGCATGAGACAATGTCGGCTTATGAGCATCAGATGAACTGAGAGCCTCGGAGCTGGTCTTTTGAGTATGGGCTTTAGCTACTTTCTTCGTTTCTTTAGGCAGTGTCTCAGCCCAAGTGTGGCGCTTCGCTAACTGAGGCAGTACTTCGATATCTGTATAACTTCTTTGCATATTGACCACCTAGGTCTTTGTTGACTTTTTGTCCACGTGGATTACTACGTAGCACATTGATTTAGAGCCTTGGTGGCGAGGTGTAATAAACATAGTAATAATAACAAATCTCTATGTTTGTCATTGAAAATAACATTTGATGACTATTTTTCGTCGTTAAAAAATTCATAGTTCATTGTTATTTTTCTTGAAGTTGTTGTAAAAACTACAATAAAAAGTGATCATATAAATATCTTCAATTTAACATGTGAGTTTCACTTCCTAAATTCACTAGTTTAGATGCTTAAACTAGAAAAAGAGAAAAAAACAACTATTTGAGAATGAGATATTTGAATTGCATGCTTCCCCCTTCAAATGAGGGGGGTATTTATAGATTTCTTCTGAAGCGTTGGAGTAAACTAGTTATGTGGATGGGGTGCCTTATAACTAATTCAGTTATAGAATCACACTTTACTCACTTTGTCCACATGTCCTTATGGACGCCTATAGCCAGCTTAGATATGGGGGATGGTTCGCAACTTTTACGCGAGCCGTTACTCTCTTCGCTTCGCCTGTAACAAACTTAATTCTTACATTGGCCCTTCGAGGGCTAACAAATAGTCCCTCAAGTTCGATTTCATTATTTATATTAAATCTAGGACTTTCTATGATGTACATCTTGATTGATGAAGCTATTGAAGGGCTCTTGGCTTCACTTTGTTTGTGTGCGTTAAGAGGGGACATAGAGATTGTATGCCAACTATCACCATTTTTATATGTGTGGGTGGGCCTCATCCATGCTTTTTTGGGTTAGTGGCCCATGATCCTTTGGGCGCACATGGTTTATGCATGACTTGCCTTAGGATCTGCATAGTCGCTTGTTCACTTTCAGCGGTTATCATTATTGCTGACAGTTTTTAACGGCTAGTACCTCTTGCAGAAGCTATAAATATGTCCCCACTATGGTTTATTTTCTTCATTTTGCTGCCTCACTCGAGACAAGTAAAATCTCGTTTTTTGCGTTTGATATTTTTCCTGTGATGTCTTCCCAAATTAATTCTCAAAATGCGTTTGGCAATTCCAATTCTGGTAGAAGTATTTATTCATGCTGCTTGTTTATGTAAATTCTGATACCCTTTATGTGCATAAATCATATGATAAAAATTCTCTCTTTTTCTCTCATAGTGACACAGAAAGACAGCCAGGGATAAAGCAGACAATCTGGTTCTGTATATGAGTACTCTTCACCTTCTTTTTGTTTTCTTTTTCATCGTCTTATTCTTCTTCTTTTGGCATCAGAGAAGAATAAGCCTAGCTGTTGTTATCAAACAACAAATTATTGTTGCTATTAGATTGAAGTGTTAGATCAGTCTCTTACAAAACATTTCTAAAATATTTTTTCATCAGGGAATAATCTGGTCACAGAAGTTTGGTCTTTAACTGAAAACAATAGACTTATTTAGTTACTTCGATCAGAGTAAATTCCTTCAGTCCCATGTTGATGCTGGCCTTTTCCTATATTCTAATGTGTGTTAAATGCTGACTTTTTACTACATTCTGTTGGGAAATTATATTTCATTCCATGGTGGCTTGCTAGTGTTACATTCTGGTAAATAAAGAGGCTACAGACCTCCTCGTGGTTTATACCCCTTTCTAAGAATCGTGGACTATCAACGTTTATGTATCCAGTCAAGATTAAGAAAATTGCTAACTCTTTTTCGGCAATTGGCGGTTTAAGACCTGAATATAATTTCTCTGTTGGTTCCACCACTTCTCGAATAATCTTGACTTGATTTATGCTCACCCATTGACTTATGAGAGTCGATTGGAGTAACAAACTTCAGCATGCCTCGATGCAGGCAGTGGCGGACCCAAGATTTTGAGTCAGCACGGGTGACCGTGGATCGTCGACCGTTATCAGCAATAAATTATTAAGAGCCCCGTTTGATGCCCTTTTTTT
>CAIGRP010107836.1:0-14159 GCA_903798385.1 Fraxinus cuspidata | reverse complement strand
ATGAAGGTTCCCAAAATATCCTCCAATGATGGCTTTCCTTTAGAAGAAGCCTGATTATTAAACCTGGATGGTGGTTGTAGCACGTTAGCATTGTTACCATAAGAGAGATTCTCATGGTTTTACAGTTCTGAATGGTACTGGTTTGCTTAGTAGTTTCCTCTCTGATTGAAGTTTCTGCCATTCACATACTGGACTTGCTACTTTTCTGACTTGAACTCATGGTATGAAGTGGAAGCGGCCATGATGGAGTCTGCTTTCTTCTGAGTTCCATGTGATGTTAATGCAGCTATTTGAGTAGTGAGAGATGAAATCTGAGCTGCAAGGGCTGTGATAGGATCCACCTCATAAAGGCCAACAACTTTCTTAGCACTTGAACGCTTACTTGGCCATTGATAGCTATTAGTAGCTATCTCATCCAACAATAAATACTCCACGTCCGGGGTCTTGGACATCAAGTTCCTCCTGCTGCAGAATCCACTATTGTCCTTGTTTGACCATTCAGCCCATTGTAGAAGAGTTCGAAATTATTTGCAGTAAAGGTTGGTTGTGGTCACAAATTATTTGGTTAATTGTGACCATTTAATTGGTTAATCTGTGACCAATAAACAATATGTGATCAATAAAAAAAATATAAATTGTGACCAATAAATAATGTATAACCTAAAAAATTGTTAATTTGTGATTGATAATTTGACAATTTACTAAGTTATAACTTATAATTTTTGTGATTTGTGACCGATAAATAATTATGACGTATAAATATTTTTATTTATGACCGATAAACAAAATGTAACTTATAAATTTCTGAATTGTGACCGTAAAATAATTTGTGACTTATAAAAATTATGATTTATGACCGTAAAATAATTTGACTTATAAATTTTTGATTTGTGACCGATGAATAGATTATGACTTATAAAATTTTTGAATTGTGATTGTAAAATAATTTGTGATGTTTCAATTTTTAATTTGTGACCGATAAATAAATTGTGACCTATAAAATTTTTGAACTGTGACCATAAAATAATTTGTGACATAAAATTTGTGATTTGTGCCAATTATATAGAATTTGTAATCAAATTATATGGAATTGTGATCTTAATATATTTAATTAATTAAATATATGTTTAATTAATTAATTTATAACTAAAAATTTTAAATTTTAAATCTCGATATCTTAAATTTGAAATTGGTGAAAGTTTACCTCTCAGATTTGAATTATTCCCCTGAAAATAATATAATATTATTGGAGGAGGGCGATCGAGGCGTGAAATCTTGCCATTCCTAAGAGGTCCAAGCCCATAAGTCAGACAGTCTGCTTAAATAGCTCAACAAAGAATATAAGGGTAAATAACAACAAACATTTCTAACCTTTCGTCTCATTTGCAAATCTGTCCCTTACCTTTTTTATACGACTATGTTCTACATTAAAAAAAAAAACCAAAATTAGCACTGAATTTCTTTAATTTCAACCTTAGTCAACCTATTTGGCCAATAAATTTTGGTTTTTTTTTTTTCTAAATTTTCATTTTATTTTATTTAAATTTCTTTTCATTTGTAACGTTTTAACTAAAATCTTAGAATGATCAGTTTGTTGTTTCTAGTTTTAAGTCAAATGAGTTGACCAACGTTGTACATTGAAGGAACCACACCAATTTTCCAGCAGTTACAAAAAGTTGAGGATGAATTTGCAAATGAAATGAAATATTGAGGAATTCACTGCTATTTACAAAGCTAAAGGAACCCAAAATTCCCACGCTCTTACACCTCGCGTTGCTGACAGTGGCCGATTGGATAAATAAGAGAAAATATTATGTTTGCTTTAGATGTATTCTCCAACGGCCATGGCTTCAATAAGGTCCATACAGGGATTTAAATTAGATAATCCTCACTATTGTTTGACGCCCGCCACAAACCGACCAAAGCTGGAAGTAATTTTACCATTGTCCATATCAAGAAGGTCTGCAATACTGATTTCTTTGCTGCCTTTAAGCCTCACAGCACTCCCCCAACCATTGCTGGCTAGAGAGAAGCGCAGAAAAAACGCCATCCCACTTGAAGAATATATCACTAGCCGTGAGTTTCTTTGACAATTTTCCATTTTTTAGTGATGCTAATGCTTTATTCATTCAGAATTTTGCTTTTGTTTGAGGGAATTCTACTGGTTAGGATCTTGGATTGATGAAAGAAATTTGTAGTGCACTGGAATTTAGAAACCCTTGTGAATTTCTTGATTCAGGTTGGAATTTTTTGGGGGAAGTAAGCTTTTTCAAAATTCACTTTTCTTCTTATTTCGTGGATTGTTCTGGATATTTCGAAATATTGAACTGGTATGGGAACCGTGGATGGTCATCCAACTTGTTTAATTTATCTATTTCTTTTGAATTCTATTATTGAGTCTCTGTGCTAATTTGCAGTCTGATATTTTGTTCAGGCTATCTCAACTGTTTGTTAACTAATTTGTCCACAAGAATTTTAAGATTTGACTAGTACCGAAATATCATAGTACTTACTGAACTAACTGGAGACTTTCTTCTGTAGCAGCTGAAGGGCTTAAATATTATGATATCCTTGAAGGGAAGGGTCCTGTAGCTGAAAAGGGATTAACCGTGCAGGTTATCTATAGTGCAAGTTAACTGTCTTCTGCTTTAGAATAATGAATTCAACTTGAATTTCTTTTGATGCAACTGGAACAGGTGCATTTTGACTGCTTGTATCGTGGTATTACAGCTGTGTCTAGTCGAGAATCTAAGCTTTTGGCTGGAAATCGCATAATTGCACAGGTTATTTACTTTCTTAGTATATTATAATGAGATTCCACAACAGAAAAACATTGGAATATTCGACGGGCCGAAAATTATTGATACTAATTTTATACACTTAAGTAGCCCTACGAATTCCAAGTTGGAGCCCTACCTGGGAAAGAGCGGAAGCGAGATTTTGTGGACAACCCAAATGGCCTGTTCTCTGCACAGGCTGCACCAAAACCTCCCAAGGCAATGTACACGATAACTGAAGGGATGAAAGTTGGGGGAAAGGTAATTCTGTGTTTCCTTTCTGCACGTTTTTCTTCCTCAGTCTATGATAAGTGATAACAGTCCTCTTTTCCTTTATATTATCGGTCGAGCTAACATATTTTTTCTTGCTGTATAGAGGACTGTTATAATTCCTCCAGAGGCTGGGTATGGTTCAAAAGGAATGAATGAGATCCCGGTAATGCCTTCAATATTATCAGCTAGACAGAAGTTAATTATTATTTTGATAAAAATGAGATGAAATCTGTCTTTTAGTCTTGAGTCTTGACATCAATACCAATACCTTTGAGCTTATTCAAGTTCTTTAATTTGTTTTATAGTCCTGAACGAGGTTCAATCAAATAAAAAAGATTAGAAGTTTTGAAGTCGTCGTGTTGGAGTATCTGTTGATCCGTGATTGCATAATTTAACGTATGCTTCTTATCAGAGTTCTACAGCATTCTCATTTTGCATTGAATACAATGGCCACATAAATAAATTTTATCTTCTTAGATGGGGACAAAAATAGATTATTATTGAACCCTTGAAAGTAATCAAGAGATGATCTGGTATTGATTAGTTGTTGCCGAAGCTTTCATTACTCCCTTTAACAACTGGGAATATAAATTATGAATCATATACTCAAAAAACCCGGTAAGCAAGTGCATTGACGTAAAGTGAACTTTTACATTCTCTCTATGTTCTTCTTTATTTGTGATAAAATAAATCTACTATTGGAATAGATTTGACCATTTTCTTCTTTGGAGCTTACTGTGGTTTTGTTACTTCATTTCATCAGCCAGGGGAAACATTTGAACTGAATATTGAGCTTCTGCAAGTAAAACCACCAGAAAGGAAGTGATGTACATTTAGATTAACGGCTTTATGTACATTGGAGTTTCTACCTTTTGTTCATCGAGGCAGAAAATATGATGTTTTTGCCAAATTGTGTTCCGAAAGGAGACCCTGCTTAGACGAGTTATTCTTATCTTCCACCAATTTTTTGCTACTCCCCTGTACATCACACAACTGTTTGGATAGTTTCTGTAATAACTTGAAGGAACAAGTTTCCAAAGTTACCTGTATCTACGTTTTGCTTAAATTGTTTCGTATATACTACATGTTTTTGAGCCTCTATTTGATCCTCATTATATAAAAACTCATTTCAACCACACGTTCTTTCAATAAAATAATTTTACGTGTAAATTCAAAACTTTTTCCCACTCTTTAACCTCAAGTTCTCTAAAAAATCACTATTATAAAACACAATTCTTTAAAAAAAAAGAATGGGGCTCAAATTGAGTCAATCGGAAACCTCTTTTCACATGCACAAAATTTATCATGCATGGAGGCGTACATCATCTTAGTCTATCCATTAATTTCCAATTTTGATAAGTATATGTTTGATATGCAATTACTGTATCAAGCAATACAGTGAACCTACGAAAGTGTACTGCTGAATAGATTATCTAGTGTCTATTCTTTCCATACTAAAGAAGATGAATGTGATTTCTGATTGGGCTTTAGAAAGAATGAAGTCGCTCAGTTTATGTTTGGTATAAAGTACTAAATAGAGTTGAATAAGTATGATTGAAAAAGTAGACTCTCATGTGAAGTCTAGTCTTCAGCTGAATAGGAATTCAATTGACCCGAATGGGTGTCAATTTTAATCAATTCAGTTGATCAATGGTCAATGAAAAATTTCAACGAGAGTCAAATTCGTTTCATCACTCAAGACAAATGTTAACCCGTGATGGCACGAGGGTGCCTTAATCAACCTACCAAAATGCACAACATGAACATGAAGTATAGGTAATGCGCACATAATATATAGGTATTGATTTAAAGAACAGAATTGGAGGATGTCACAAGATTTACAAGAAATTGCTTTCTAACTTTTATTGTGGAACACACTTTACAAATAATTTCCGAAGGGTCACAAAATCATTCTAATAGTGTTTCAATTAACTATAAACTAATACTGTTGGAACCATGCAAAATCTATTAATTAATAAAGTTATTAATTTATACTGCACATTTATGGTTCAATCATATATTTGACGTTATCTTAACAATGCTAAATGTAATGTCCCGCGATCTCAATCCGAAGTGGTAATTACTTTACTAACATTTAGAGGTTCTTAGGGTTACCAACAAAACCTCTGACTTTGAAAATAGTTGAAGGATGAAATTGATGTTTAAGAATAGTTGGATGACCAAATACGATTTCCCAAGAGTTGAATGATGAGATGACCAAAATCTAATTTAATAAAAGTTGAAAGATGAGATGACCAAATTGGAATTTAATAAAGTTGAAGTATGAGATAGACTTTAAATTATAGTTGGATGACCAAATACGCATTTTCAAAAAGTTGAAGGACAAAATTGATGTTTAAGTTGTTGGACGGCCAAATTCGTATTTCCTAAAAGATGAAGGATGAAATTGAAGTGAAAATATAGATGGATGACCAAATTCCTATTCCTCAAAAAGTGAAGGATGAAAATGAAGTTAAAGCATAGTTGGATGACCAATTTCGAGTGCAACAAAACTTAAAGGATGAAATTGAATTTAAGCTATAGTTGGATAAACAAATTAGATTTTTTCAAATAGATGAAGGATGAAATTTGATTTTTAAGAATAGTTGATGACCAAAGTACGAATTTCCAAAAAGTCAAAGGACGAAATCGAAGTTAAATTATAGTTGGATAACCAAATACGAATTTTCAAAAAAATGACGGATGAAATTGATGTTTAAAAATAGTTCGATGACCAAATTCAAGATTAATAAAAGTTGAAGTATAAATTGAATTTAAGCTATAGTTGGATGACTAAGTTTTAGCTCAATAAAAGTTGAATGATGAAATTGAATATAAATTATAGTTGGATACCCAATTTTGAATTTCCAAATAGTTGAAGGATGAAATTGAACATAAGTATTAGTTTGATGACCAAATTAGAGTTTTCAAAAATTTGAAGGGTGAAATTGATATTTAAGAATAGTTGGATGTTAAAATTCAAATTTCTTAAAAGTTGATGGATGAAATTGAGTTTAAATTATAGTTGGATGACCAAACCAGAATATTCAAATAGATGAAGGATCAAATTTACGTTTAAGAATTGTGGGATGACCAAATTCGAATTTCCAAATAGTCGGAGGATAATATTGAGTTTGAACAATATATGGGTGACCATATTTTAATTTATAAATGTTGAAGGATGAAAGTGTTTAAATTATTGTTGGATTAACCAAATTCAAATTTCCAAACAGTTGAAGAATTTAACAATGGACATGTCAAATCAAAATTACAATGGAATCTTCTCTTTACATCTCTCATTCAACGAAATTCGAATATCCAAATAGTTGAAGGATGGAAATGAATTAAAACAATAGTTAGATGGCCAAGTTCCAATTTAATAAAATTTGAAGGAAAAATTGGAGATAAACTATAATTAAACGATCAAATTCTAATTTATTAACAGTTGAAGGATGAAATTGACTTTAAATTATAGTTGGGTGACCAAATACCAATTTCCAAAAAGTTGAATGATGATATTGAATTTTAATTTTAGTTGAATGACCAAATTCAAATTTGGATATAGTTTGAGGATGAAACTGAATTTAAAATAGTTGAATGACCACATTCCAGTTTAATAAAAGTCGAAGGATGAAATTGAAGCTTATAAATAGTTGAAGGATGAAATTACATTAAATGTATAGTTTGATTACCAATTGAACTTTAAAAAACTTTGAAGGATGAAAATTCCTTTTAAATAAACCATGGATGACCAAAATAAAGTTAATGAAAAGTCAAAGGGTGAAATTGCTATTAAATTATAGTTTGATGACCAAATCGAAGTTCTTAGAAAAAAGTTGAAGGATTAAATTATTTTAAAAAATACCTAGGTGATCAAATTGAGGTTATTAAATAGGTGAAACCAAATGAAGTTTTAAAAAAGTTGAAGGATGAAATTGCTTTTAAACATTAGTTTTATTGCTTTTAAATAATAGTTGAATGACCAAATTGATTTTAATAAATAGTTAAACGATAAAATTGCATTTAAATATAGTTGGACGACCAAATTGAAGTTTGAAAAATTGAAGGATGAACTTTTGAAAACGTATATGGATGAAATTCATTTTAAATAATAGTTTGATGGCTAACTAGTTGAAGGATAAATTGCTTGTAAATAATAGTTTGATGACCAAATTCAATTTTTTCAAAACAGAAGGATGAAATTGCTTTTAAACATTTTTGGATGACCAAATCTAGATTTTGAAGAAAAGTTGAAGGATGACTAATAGAATTCTTAAAAACTGTTGAATTCAAATATAGTTGGATGATTAACCGAATTCTTAAAAAAAGTTGAATGATAAAATTGCTTTTAAATAATGATTTGATGAACAAATTGAACTTTTAAAAGTTGAAGGATGAAATTAAAAAGGAGGGAATTTTATTTATTAAATACAATAAAGGACCTAATTTTTAAAAAGGTTGAATGATAAAATTGCTTTTTATTAGTGGAAAGACCCAATCGAACTTTTGAAACATGAAACTGCTTACATTTAATAATTAGACGACCAAATTGCTTATTAAGGCGGTTTAGGGTTTCCTTAAACTTTTAAAGAATTTCAGTTTGGCAATCCAACTATTTATCAAAGGTAATTTGATACTTAAAGTTTCTGAAAGATCAATTTCGTCCTCCAACTATTGGTCAATGGAAATTACATCCTTCGACTTTACAAAAGTTCATTTCGACTATCCAACTATTCGTAAGAAGCAATTTGATACTTCGACTAAATCAAATGTTGAATTGGGTCACATAACTATTGGTCAAAAGCAATTACATCCTTCACTTTACAAAAGTTCAGTTTCATCATCCATCTATTACTTAGAAGCAATTTAACCGTTGAACTTCCCTAAATGTTCAATTTGGTTATTTCAACTATGCCTTAAATGCATTTTCATTTTTCAAACATTCTTTTAACTTCAATTTGGTCATCCATCTAATTTTTAAATTTAGTTTTATTCTTCAACGTGAAAACAAGTTTAATTTGGTCATCCAAAAATTATTTGAAAGCAATTTCATCCTTCAGCTTTTTCAAAACTTAATTTGGCCGTCCAACTATAAATTAAATTCAATTTCATCCTTCGTCTTTTACTAACCTCAAATTTGGTCATAGAACTATTTCAAAATTCAAATTTGGTCATCCAATTATAGTTGAAATTTAATTCCATCATCCAACTATACTTTGAGTTCAATTTCATCTTTCTTCTTTTGGGAAATTCTAATTTGATCACCCAACAAATTTTTTTCATCCTTCAACTATATGAAAATGCTAATTTCATCACCCAACTATTTCTTAACTTCAATTTCATCCTCAAATGTTTTAAAATACAAATTCGGTCATCCAACTAAATTTTAACATCAACTTCATTCTCCAACTTTCATTAAATTTGAATTTTGTAGTCCACTATACTTAAACAATAACTTCATCTTACAACTAATTGGAAATTCAACTTTTGTCATCCAATAATAATTTAAATTCAATTTGGTCATCAAACTATACTATAACTTCAATAGCATCCTTCAACTTTTAGAAAAAATTGAATTGGTCATTCAACTAAAATTTAAAGTCATTTCCCTCGTTCAACTGTTGGAATTTAAATTTTTTTTATCCAACTATAATATAAATTCAAACTCATCATGGAACTTTTATTAAATTTAATTTGGTCGTCCAACTATTTTTAAGTTCAAATTCACCCTCGAACTATTAGGAAATTTGAATTTGGTCATCCAACTGTGTTTTATCTTCAATTCCATCCCTCAACTTTTAGGAAATTCTAATGCAATCGTCCAACTAAAATCTAACTTCAATTTTATCCTTCGACTATTTGGGAATTCGAATTTGGTCATCCAACTTTAATTTAAATTCAATTTCAATCTCAAACTCTAATTATACTCAAATTCGGTCTTCCAACTAATTTTTAACTTCAATTTCATCCTCCAAAAAATTAAGAAGCATGGGTTTCCAACTATAATTTAAAATTGATTTCATCCTTGAAATTTTACTAAACTCAGGTCATCCAACTATTTTTAACTTCAATTTCATCCTCCAACTTCCATAAAATTTGAATTTGGCCAGGCAACTATACCTAAACATCCACTTCATCCAACAACTATTTCAAAATAAAATTTGGTCATCCAATTAAATTCTAAATTTAATTTGATCATCCATCTATACTTTAAATTCAATTTCAACCTTCAACTATTTTAAAATTCTAAAATTTTAATTTGATCAACCAACTAAAAATTTTTCAGCCTTCAACTATTTTAAAATTCATCCTTAAACTTTTATTAAATTTAATTTGGTCATCCGACTTTTTTTAACTTCTACTTCGTCCTCCAAACTTTAGGAAATATGAAATTTGGTCATCAATTTCATCCTTCATCTATTTGTAACTACGAAATTGGTCATCCAACTATTTTTTCATTTCAAATTCATCCTCCTATTTCCATTAAATTTGAATTTGGTCATCGAACAATACTTAAATATCAATTTCATATATTTTTCAAATTTCTAATTTGGTCAACTTTCAATTCAATTTGGCATGATGGCCATTGCAGGAGGGGCGGAGAGTAATGCAAAGGCACATTGCATGATGGAGTGCTTTTGGGAATGCACACGAGCCAAGATTTTTACGCACAGCCAATGCCAGTGAGAGTGAAGATTTGCCCACGGACAGAGGAATGCTTTTTTTTTTTTTGGGTTTCACTCAGAATTTTGTCTATATTGAGACCAAACTTCAAGTCCATGATATTTCACTGAGTCTCTTGACATCATCAAGGAAAGATACGCATCCAATTTGTTAATGCATTTACCATACTCGACGAAATTCTGCATTAGTATCAATAATTGTAACTCGATTTCTTTAAATGTCTCAAAACCATATATTCAATGAAGAATTCACGAACGTCGATCTCTCTTTTGAGTCTCGACGCTACTGGTTAACAAAGAAGAAATAAAATTCAGTGTATAGATTTTCGTACTCTTTTCAAATATGTCCCAGTGCCGCTACAAACAGAAATTAGAGGGAAATTCTTGTTGGCGTAAGACAAATTAAGAAATTGTATATCTTTCTATCTTTTTTCTTTTGTCTCTAAAAAAGACATAAATTTAATTGTGAGTCGTTTATGAACAGACGCATTCTTTCTGAACATACACAAATACCGCAAGACACACCCTTTCATCATCTATAAATAGTTGACAAGTTTTGGCCTTTCACAACAGTGCATTAGAATCAATTTAAAATATATTTTCTTGGTCATCTTCGCTGCTGATTTTCAAGCAAGCACACAATGGCCGCAAATAACAGGATTCTGATTGTCCTCTTCATAACGTGTGCATTGGCGCTGATGGCCATGGCAGAAGGGAAGGAGAGAAATGAAAATGCACACTGCATGATGGAGTGCTATTGGGAATGCGCACATGTCCAGATTTTCACGCACAGCCAATGCGAAAGCGCATGCAGAGTTGTCTGCGCAAGAAGAAACGCGAGAAAAGTATCAGCAAACGAAGTCGGGTTCTTGCCTCCATGGGTGTAAAAGAACAGTCAACATTTATAGCATTTCAATGCATAAATATGTTTGTTTAATCTATTAATATGAGAGAAATTTAAACAAGTCAAATTTGAATTATTGATATTAATGTACCAGTTCTTTGTGGATTTTTCGAAGATTTGATACGAGTATGGTATCTGCAATCACAATCTTGATGAATTAGAGAGCTGGTTTTTTATCATAGTAACTGCAATATTCATTACATGTTACCATCTTCCGTTCACGAGTAAAAACTGAATAAAATAAAAAAGAAAATGAAATTAAACAAAAGGATGAAATAAAGCAAATATAGATTAAAATAATTATCTTATACACCATAGGCGAGAATTTGATATTCATTGAGTTAATGCGTCTTAACAAATCGTATTATGTTTATTATTATAAAAATTATAGGCAATCTATGAGCCATTTGGCATTGCTTTAGAGAAGTCAAAAGGAGAGTTTAAGATTCAAAAATTGCTTTTGAACTATTTGGTTAACTTTTAAAGTGTTTAGAAGAACTTTTATAGGAAATTTGTCCAATATAGTTTCTATGATGGGCTTATATACTTAGTTAACAATTATTATATGGGCTGTCAAATTAAGTAGGGTCAATTAAAATTTCGTAAGCGTACGAGATTTTTAACAAGTACAAGCTTTGATGAAATAGAGTATTGTCCCAAAGAAAATAAATTTCAATTCAAATTTTCTACTTTTATATGGAATTCAAATTATGTAAACAAAAGATATATTTTGTTTTTATTTTTTCTAAATTAACTAAGAAAGCAGTAAAGTTTCTTTTTCTTTTTATCAAATTATGGATAATTATATTGGATTTGAAGTTTGCATATTATTATCTATTTCAATTCTCACTTTATGTAATTTAGTCATATTTATTTTCTTGACAATCGATAAAGTTAATGTATTTAATTTTTCGAAAATAAATTAACTCTATCCTAATCAAGACCCGAATTTATCCTTGCCCGAATTCAAATTATTCGAATGCATTAAATTTAGATTATTTATATGATTGCACGCGTGATAAATATTATTCCTAACATGTATTGCATAGATGTTAGTTTTACCGCATTTTAAATTTACCGTGAGTCTCTCAACACTATAATAAATAACTAATTATATAATTGGTGACCAAGTAATTAAAAAATGCAATGAGTATGCAGAATTAATAAAAAAACGCAGGAAATAAACTAAATTACAAGTAATGAATTTAAAAAAAATAAACAATATGATTCATTTTTATTCAATACAAAGACTAATATAGCCTAACATACTTTTAAATAAATTACAAGACGAATAATAGAAAATCATAACCCGATCATGAAATAATGCAAGAAATCTTGATCTTTAATTTCAAGATTGAAATCTTTTAAATCTTTGATTTCAATTCTTTACTGGGGTTTGACCATCTCTCTTGAAAGTGGAGAATTGTTCTCTTATTTTTTTATGAATTTTATGTATCTAGAGGCTAGAGAGAGTTCCACAATGTTTCTGCCAAGTTTTAAGGTGCGGTTGCACAATTGTCATACGTGCTAGTGTGCCGTTATCTACTGTAGCTTCTATTAACTTATTCATCAATGTATTTCGTGGGCGCGGTGTCTCAACTATCCGGATTTGTGCGTTTTGGTCCAATTTTTAATTTTCCTTTTAATTCAATCTTTTTCTTGTGCATCTTTAGCCCTTTAACTTCTAACTTTTCCCAATTGATCCTATAAAGTCTTAAATAATTACTTGAAGGTCTGAATATGCTATTGAAAGTGTGCGATTGAGTTCCCAGACTTTGGGTTTCTTTATTTTTTTCACCCATTTTCACTTCTTTCTTTCAATTCCATCCAATTGCCTCGAGTTTTACCTAACAAACAAAATTAACATCTAATTATATCTCATTAAAATTAATTACAATCAATCATATTTAATGGTTCAGATAAGTTTATCAAATACCCCAAACTTGAACAATTTTTTTTGTGGAAAGTATGCTTTTTTAAAATGCAAGCGATGTATAGGTTTTTCATTTTTCTTCTTTTTGGTGGATTGTTCTGGATATTTCGAAAATTTAAATTGCTATTAAAACCATGGATGGTTGTCCAACTTGTTTAATGTATCTCATTTTTTAATTCTGTTATTAAGTCTCTGTGCTATTGAGCATTGAAAACTCATTCATTTGCACTCTGATTTTTTGTTGAGGCTATCTCAACTATTTTTTAACTAAATCATCCACAAGAATTTTAGGATGTCGTGTGAGTAGCATCGAAATATCACGGTACTTATTGATTAAAATAATTGAAGAGCGTTTATTCATCACTTTCTTCTATAGCACCTGAAGGGCTTAAATATTATGATATCGTTGGATGGAAGGGTCTTGTACCTAAAAAAGAATGCAGGTTAGCCATAGTGCAAGTTAACTGTCTACTGGTTTAGGATAATGAATTTAGCTTGACATCTTTGGATGCAACACGAACATGTGCATTTTGATTGTGTGTATCGTGGTATTACAGCAGTGTCTAGTCGAGAATCTAAGCTCTCTGCTGGAAATCGCATAGTGGCACAGGTTATTTATTTTCTCAATATGTCATAATGAGATTCCACAACAGAAGTACGTTTAAATATACAATCAGAATTGGATTTCCACGTTAAATCTTTTTATTCTTGTATGATCCACTATTTTCTCATCTAGTCATATTTTCTTGGCTTAAATATTCATCACAAGTGGTATAAATTTTATCACCGAGTTATTGCAAATTGGCTTGTTTTCTAACACCTGAGAAAGAGCAGAAGCGGGAGTTCGTGAACAACCCAAATGGCTTGTTCTCTGCACAAGTTGCACCAAAACCTCCAAAGACAATGCATACGATAACTGAAGGGTTGAAAGTTAGGGGAAAGGTAACTCTACGTTTCATTTCTACACGTGTTTTTTTTCTCAGTCTATGATAACAATCCTCTTTTCCTTTTATATTATCAGTTGAGCTAACATATATTTTCTTGCTGTATGGAAGACTGTTATCATTCCTCCAGAGGTTGGGTGTGGTTCAAAAAGAATGAATGAGATCCCGGTAATGCCTTCAGTATTATCAGCTAGACACAAGGAGACCTACATCATCTTAGTATATCCATTAATTTCCAAATTTGTTACGTACATGTTTGATATGCAATTAACGTACCCAGCAATATAGTGAACCTACAAAAGTTTGGTATAAAGAATTGAATGGAGTTGAATTCGTATGATTGAAAAAGAACTCTGATGTGAAGCCTAGTCTTTAGCTGAATAGGAACTCATTTGACTCGGATGGCTGTCAATTTTAATCAATTCAATTGATCAATGATCAACGAAAAATTTCACTACGAGAGTCAAATTCGTTTCAACGCTCAACCAAATGTTTACCCGTGATGGCACGAAGGTGACTTAGTCAACCTACCAAAATGCACAACACATACATGAACATGAAATATAAGTAATGCATGTTGAAATTTTTCATGGAACTTAAACTTTATAAACTTTACATAATTGCCAAGATCTTCATGTCAAATCA
>CAIGRP010107824.1:0-10212 GCA_903798385.1 Fraxinus cuspidata | reverse complement strand
AACTAGGTTTCTTATGTTTTTCAACTTTTTTCAAAAATTCTTCAATTATATTTTCTTCGTCTATTATATTCATCATTATTTTAGGTGTATAACGGCTATTTTCAGTCGTCCGGCAGTAGCAGACGTCCGGTAGGGGTTGTCCGATTGGGCAAAACTTTTTGACTTTTGACTGCTATAAATAACATATCAATTCAAATATTCAAGAGCATTCAAGTGAGATTATTTTGAGTAAAATTGCATTAATTTCTCATATCATTTATTATCAAATCATTTAGTCTTGAGAAACTTTTGATCAAATTAACTTTTGAAAATCATTCTACGCATTAAAATTTTTCATACCTAACACTTAATCTTCATTCATTACTATTTGTTAAAGTGTTAGCTCTTGATACTAAATTGTGATCATATTATTTATTAAGAGAGAAGTTTCAATTTGTATAATCTTTTTTTTTTTTGAACTTGTGGGTTATATTGAGATCCCGTAAAGCTCAATATTGTAAATTATCGATGATCCTTGTTTGTAAGTCACTGAAAACTTTGTAAAGGGTTGAAATGCACTACAAGTCAATCAACATAGTGAAATTGGCCTTACTCGTGCCGGAAAGCTTGGTAACGGGGGATGTAGATCATTATGTTTGATCGAACCTCCATAATTATATCGTTTTCATTCTCTATTCCTCTGTACTAATTACTTTCATACTCGTGCTTATTATTTGAATTAATCTATCTAGTTATTACGTGTTTGATTTTAGATTAATTTTTTGAAAAAAAGTTTTAAAAATGAATTCACTCCCATCTTGGATAGCTATTCTTGGGCTATCAATTGGTATCAGAGCAAGGTACTCATTTTTAAATTAAGACTTTACAATCTCAAGCAATTGCTAACCACAACAACCTTCAAAATCTCGAGGGTCATTCAACGAATCGACTTCCCTTTTTTATGACACACATTATAATTATTGGAAAGTTAGAATGATAATTTACATTCAATTAATAGACTATAATAGTTGGGAAGTCGTGCCCACTAAGATTATTAAAATCGATGAAAAACTCGATCAATCTATTCCCAAACCTAGAGAGGAATATGACGAAGATGATAAAAGAAAGCTGTCCTTGAATGATAGAGCCAAAAACCTACTCTATTGTGCAATAGATAAAAATGAGTTTAATCGTATTAGTACATGTAACTCCGTATATGATATATGATATGTTTTATAAGTCACTCGTGTCTGCATAAGTAAAGTAAAAGAAACCAAGATCATTCTCTTGGTCAAAGAATTTAAAAATTTCTTCATGAAACAAGATGAACCTATTGTTGACATAATTACTCATTTCACCGATATTGTTAATGGTTTCAAAAACTTTGATCATAAATTTACTAACATTGAGCTCTAATGATGAAATTTTAGAAGAATTAGAAAAACTCGCTTTTAGTCATTCTATTCATAAAAAGTAACATAAGTTATTAAAAAATGAAATGGAGAAAATTTTAGAAACTAAAAAGGAAAATGATTATGATTGATTCATTGTATAAAGTTAATTGCTCTTGAAAGAAAATGTTGAAGACTTGACAAATATTGTTTTTAAATTCACTTAAGGAAAGAAGAATTTTGATTTAATACTCGGTAATAAAAAAATGTGTTTTTGATAAAGGAGGCATTTGATATAAACCATTTTTGAAACAAAAATCTATTTGTTAAAGCCTCAAATACAATTCCCTCAAAAACTACTTGTAGCTTTTGCAACAAGGATGGACATATTACCTACAATTGTATAACCAAAAAGAAGATACACTTTGAAAGAAAAAACAAGTGGATTCGAGGATCCACTAAAACTAACTACCAAGGACCCAAGTTTGTGTGAATACAAAAAATAAAAAAATTGAATTATTTTTGTAGGTACCAAAGAAGATGAAAAGCAAATGGTTCTTAGATAACGAGTGTTCAAAACACATGACCCGAGGGAGAACTTTACTATCGAATTTCAAAAAGAAAGATGGAGGTCATATCACATTTGGAGACAATGCAAAAGAAAAATATCGAACATTGGTAATCATCTATACCCCTCTATTGAAAATGTACTATTAGTAGATAATCTCAAACATAATTTATTTAGTATTAGCCAATTATGTGATAAAGGCTATCATATTAAATTCGATTCTTCTAAATGTCTCATTAAGGATGCTACATCTAAAGAGGTATTGTTTATAGGAAGTTGAAACAAAGATGTTTATATCATAAATATCGACTTTTTAAAGTGATGGAAAATGTTTAGTGAGTTTGAAAGAGGACACTTTGTTATGACATAGAAGATTAGGTTATGTTGGGATGGATCTTCTTTCAAAAATCTCCAAAAACATTTTTGTTAAAGGTTTACCAAACTTGAAGTTTGAAAAAGACAAAATTTGCAATGCATGTCAATTTGGTAAACAAGTGAAAAGTTCATTCAAACCCAAATTGCACTCATCAACTACAATACCACTTCAATTACTCCATATTTATCTTTTTGGACCATTGAGAACTGCTAGTTTAGGTAGAAAACACTATGTTTTTGTCATCGTTGATAATTTCTCTAAATTCACTTGGGTTCTTTCTTAAGTATCAAAGATAAAACCTTTAAAAAATTTTGCAAAAAGGTTCAAATTGTAAAGGGGTGCTCCATTACAACCATTAGAAGTGATTACGGTGGAGAATTTGATAATCTTGCATTTGATGAATTTTGTGATGAAAATGGATATGAACATAATTTCTCAACTCCTAGAACTCCTCAATAAAAGGGTGCAGTAGAAAGGAAGAATCGCACGTTACAAGAAATGTCTAGGACTATGCTACATGAAAATAGCATGCCAAAATATTTTTGGGCCGAAACCTTTAATACCGCTTGCTATATTGTTAATAGAGTTTTAATTAGTCGAATGAAAACCAAACTCCATACGAACTTGGGAAAATAGAATTCTCAATATCGGATATTTCAAAATCTTTGAGTGCAAATACTTTATCTTGAATACAAAAGAAAACTTGGGAAAATTTAATTCAAAATCTAATGTTGGAATTTGGCTAGGATATTCATCGACCAGTAAAGCTTATAGAGTTTTCAATAAAAGAACTCTAGTCGTTGAAGAATCAATACATGTCACTTTCGATGAAACTAACTCTTTTGATCATGAGAAATGTATTGATATTGATGTAGGATTAGAAACTCCATTAGAAGAAATTTTAATTCAAGATCAACACAAGAGAAATCCACAAGATGAACTTCAAGAAGGAGAAAATGTTCGACAAAGCAAAAAAGAGCCAACCGAAGTCTAAAATAATTTACCTCTACCAAAAGAATGGAGGTTTGTTCCTTCTCATTCTAAAGAAATAATCATTGGTGCACAATGTATTACTACTGGAGCCTCTACTAAAAGTCATTTAAGTAGGTTGTGCATTTATTTCACAAAATGAACCAAAGAACTTCAAACAGGCTGAGTTTGATGAATTTTGGATTCTAGCTATGCAAGAAAAACTTAATCAATTTGAACGAAGCCATGGTTGGAATTTAGTTGCTAGACCAAATAATCAAACTGTCATCAATACTAAATGGGTCTTTAGAACCAAACATGATGAGACAGAATAATTGCACGTAACAAGGCTAAATTAGTGGCTCAAGGTTACAATCAAGAAAAATGCATCGATTTTGAAGAAACATTTGAATCGATGGCTAGATTATAATCCATTCGCATGTTTCTTGTATTGCTTGTCATAAAAAAATCACTCTCTATCAAATGGATGTCAAAAGTACTTTTCTTAATGATTTTATTCAAGAAGAAGTTTTGTTGAACTACCACCCGGTTTTAAAAATCACAAACATCCAGACCATGTTGTCAAATTTCGAAAAGCTCGCGATGGTTTAAAACAAGCTCTTAGGGCTTGGTATGAACGATTAAGCAAATTTCTAATTTCAAATGGTTTTTCAATAGGAAAAGTGGATACCACCCTTTTTGTTAAAACTCAAAAGAATGATATGATCATTGTTCAAATTTATGTTGATGACATTATATTTGGTACTTTCTAAGTGTATGAGTATGGAATTTGAAATGAGCATGAATGGAGAACTTAAACTATTCCTCATCCTCCAAATTAAGCAAACTTGTTATTGAATCTTCATTAATCAAAGTAATTATATATTGAACATGCTCAAGAAGTTCAACATGGATGATTTGAAGTCAATGAGCACCCTTATGAGAACATCCATAAATTGAACAAGGATGATATTCCATTGATATAACAAAATATCGAGATATGATCGGATTCCTTCTTTACTTAACCGCAAGTAGATCCGATATTATACTTAGTGTGTGTCTATGTGCTAGATTTCAATCGAATCCTAAAAAATTTCATCTTAAGGCCGTAAAATGTATCTTTAGATATCTTAGTGGCACTAGAACTTTAGGGCTTTGGTATCCCAAAGATACCCACATTGATCTACTTAACTATTCGGATGTTGATTGGGCGGATTCACAATCGATCGTAAAATCACTTGCCGAACGTGCCATTTTTTAGGCTTTGTACTTGTATCATGGTTTAGCAAGAAACAAAATTCCATTGTATTGTCTACCATCGAAGTCGAATATATCTCCTCTGCTAGTTGTTGTGCACAAGTTCTATGGATGAAACAAACTCTTAGTGATTATCTCATATCCTTTGATCATATACCCATTATGTATGATAACACCATGCCATAAACTTGTCTAAAAATTCCATTTTACACTCTAGAACGAAGCACATTGAAATTAGACATCACTTTCTAAGAGATCATGCTCAAAAATGTGATATTGTGTTAGAATTTGTAAACATGAAAAATGAGTTGGCCGATATTTTCACAAAACCTCTAGCTCTTCATAGTTCTCACATATTAGAAGAGGTTTAGGCATTATTGATGAATTTGAAGTACATGATTAAATTCATAACTACATGCGCTTATGTGTTTTCATTGCATTATTTTCATGTGCACTATATTTACATGTTTTAATAAATAAAAAGGAGGGGGGGACCGGACGAGTCAACCGGAAGTCCAGTAACCCCGTCCGGTTTGACAGAGAATTTTAACTCTGTCAACCGACGTCCAGTATTTCTCTCGTTTATCTCCCCAAATCTCATTTCTCTCCTTCATTCCCTCCACTCAAATCATCAAATACTCTTCAAAATCAATAAACCTGCTACTTCTACACTTCAAATCCTTTCAAAATTTCAATTTTCATCCATTTCATTCCAATTTTTCCCAAAAAACTGAACCCTTAAACTTGATTTTTCTTCAAATCTTCTCTATTTTTTCTACAATTTCGGGATCTAGAAGAACGAGGAAAGGCTCAAGAGCAAGGTAAGGCAATCTCCTCAACCATCATCCGACGAAGAATTCAATATGGAGCCCGAGGTGCCAGTCAACTCATTTGAAAAATCTCCTATTTTATTAGGTAAAAAACGTTGATTTTGTCGACTTTACTATTGAAGCACCCGTATTTCATATTGAAGAATATTCTGAAATACATGGAGTGGATGTCGATAGTTACTCTAGAAGAACATGCATATCTTCACCTTATAAAAGAGTTTTATAAAAATATGGTTATTTTCCCTCGTTCGGATGAGATTTCATTTTTACTCAAAAATGCTAGTATCACCACCAACAAAGTTCTCATTCGTGATATTCTTGAACTTGAACCGTGTGATATTCAAATTTTTCTTCATAAAACTCATCATACTTTTGAAGGGTATAACCCTTTCGAGGCATGTCGTCGGGTTATCGGAATGGATTTTGAAAACATCACAAAATTTAGGGCAAATCAACTAACACTTCCATGAAAAGTTTTACAAAACAAAATTGCACATATGATTTTTCCTCGAAATGGTCATCGAGACGAAGTAAACATTTTGATCTTTTTATTCTCGTTTCTTTTCTTGTTGGGCGAAAACTAAATTTTCCAACTATTGCATTATATCTCATGAAACTTGTGCATTCCACGCGTTATCTTAAAGATTTGCCTTATGGAATGCTTCTTACAAAATTTTTTAAACAATTTGACATTCCACTGCACGATGAGGCATTTGTTAAACTTCGCCCTATCGACACTATCAACATTCAAACCCTTAAACGAATGAAAATAGTAAAAGAACTTAGTCATTGTGTGTCATTGCTCACTAGTTGTTGATTTTAATGTTGCAAATGGATTTTCATAATATATGATCTAGTGTTTGTTGGATTTTTCCATGAGGTTGTTCTTTAGCCACCAAATAATATAAGTTAATTTAGTTGGTGGTAGAAAATGTCAGAATTTATTATAAAATAAAAATAGTTAATAAATATATTTGACAAGAATTGATTCGCCGATCGAACCACTGGGTCACCAGTTGAACCACTGATCCACTGACATGTTACGTTGTTCGGGTCGGGTCTGATAACTATGATTGGGGATGTTAATCTTTTATAGCTTCCTTCGGCACCTGGATCGAGAGTTTCAATACAGAATTATGACGCTAACGTTTAAGATGTGATTCGAAGAGCATATGTGTAAATAAGTCGTTGTCAACCTCGCAATCATTAGTTTTCACTCACGTGAATAGGTAACAAAGATAGGGATTTTGTATTTCATGATATAATGAGCATCCTAGTTAGTTGGAATATTATGTAGCAAAAGATGCTGTATTTTGCTTCTACTGCTATCGTTTTAGTTCAAGTGGTGGCTCATTTGTTAACGACGAGTTCTCAAATTGGAAAAAGAAAGCAAATGTTATATATATATACACACTTATCTAGACCGTTAAATGTGATTAATTATAATTAATTTTGATAAATTATGGCTTAATTAGATGTTAATTTTGTTTATTAGGTAAAACTCGAGGAAAATTGGGTGAATTGGAATAGGAGCAAAAAGGGGCAAAAAATAAAGAAATTCAAAGTTTGGAACTAAATTACATATTTTCTACAGTTGATCCAGACTTAATTTTGATGATGGAAGAGAGATTGGAATCAATTGTCTGAAAGTGGAAGTTAAAGGACCAAGATTATATCAAGAAATGGCTCAAGATGAATAATTATTAAAGACAGGGACTGAATCACAAAAGCCAAAAGAAAGAAAAATAGAAAAAGTCATTTATGTCGCGCATGCAGTGAAATGGCAAGCTTACCCACACCGGTCAATTGAAAATTCAATCGGGACCATAGTTACAAAACGCTGCGTGGGAGAGCTGGGTGCTTGCACAATTCCAAGGACAGACGCTACAATTTCCTTTTTGACGTGAAATTCGTATTAATTTAAAATCTTTATGTATATCTCCTTATTCTAACATGCACGAAATTTGAAAGTCAATTCACTGTTAATGTTATCTTTGAAAGTTTAATATACTTAAAGCATATAATTCAAGTGAAGGTATCATCAATGGAATAAATACACAGTGTACTATCTTTCTCTTGGCCAAGATTTTCTCCCATTGGATTTTTCTAACAAGGTTTTTAATGAGCTAACGTTTGTAATGCATTCAAATGAATATTGTACTCTTTTTCTTTTATTATAATATTCCCTAATAAGATTTTAATGAGGTATATTCTTTTTGTAATGATGTCCATACCCTATATAAGACATTTACCCTTGGAATAATATTCTTAAATGTTACAAATTGTGTAGATGATCAAAGAGAGCAACAACACAATCTATTTTTTTATAGATCATTGTTGTCGGCTAAAAACAAACAAAGAGTGATAAATATCATCTATGAAGACAATATTGCTTGAAATCTATAATAAACAACACAAAAAATGCTTCATCATAAATATAATATTGAATATATTGACATAGAAGATATAGATGACTTAAAACAAGAATTTTCATTTATTGAAAAAAGGGGGAATAATTGTATTCTTTTTCCTTCGATCAAGTTTTGTCTTCCTGAATTTTTTGAACAAGGTTTTAACGAGGCATCATTTTATTACTCCAAATTATTTGTACACTTTTTATTTTTTCGAATATTTTTGTCCTATCGAATTTTTACAAAAAAAATATTTTTAATGAGGCAATAATTGTGTAAATAGTAATTCAATGGGAAGTGTTATAAATAAAGTAACATTTATAAATGATCATTGTAACACTGCAAACCTAATTACATTTTATATAAATACGAGGTTTTGATTCTCACGAAAATACAAATAAAACTATTGAAGTCTCTATTGAGAATTTACTTATTCATACACAGCGAAAAATAAAACATATTACAATTCCCACCAAAGATCTGCTTTGTGTTTAGATAGAAATTGTGATATGAATTATACCTTTGATGAATTCCACAAGCTATTTTGCTTTTCTTAAACTCGAATGATCACAATCCGTAACTCAAACTATCTAATTGTCCAGTCTCCAACGGTATCCACACAGAGAAACAAGAATAACGACCAGGATTTTCTTTTCTTGTGGTAGTAAGAATAATAAATTTTTTCATACAATTTTCAAATCCTGGTAGCCTATTAATATAAGTCCAAGAAAGCTTGGCTCATCTCTTAAACTTAACTCGATCCAATATTTAAATCTGGTCCATGAATTAATTAATTAATTCGGGCCTTTTGATAAGCAACTCAATTAATTAATAGTCGAATACTTGCTAATTAATTAATAGGTGAATCTCATTCTTCTAGTTCTCTTTTGTGTGTGACCCATCAGGTTCCCAATCACGATGTCTAACAAAGTAAATTATTATTTTGATCTAATCAATAATGATAAATTAAAACACCCCTTTTTAATTTATCATTAATTCACATCAGTTGTCCCGGATTGATATCAGCAATATGTCGGACAATACATGTGACTGGAAATGCCACGTGACATGACAAAACAAAACTAGTTCGTTTACTGTGAAATTATAATCATTTAGTCAATATGATCCGATCAATTACGAGATATGGATGTGTGCTAATCTTAATTATCGATCATAACTTTCATCCCACTATTTAGTCAATGAAAGTCAAAAACTTATTTCTGACTTATGAGTACACCTTGGCCAATGATTTCATTATCAACTAAACTGACTGAAATGTACATCATAATATCTTACCATCTAAGAGTGACGAATCATCTATTGATAATTCATAACCTTCATTCGATTCTTGAAATACCCGAATGATGTAGTATTAGCGACATATGGCAGAGAAACATCCAACATCACCAAAGTATGACTATCCTCATATAAGGCAATATGATGACCTCAAGTCAAAGGATTAATTCCACTACCGAATATTAGAGATTAGTCACTGACACTAAGATAGTTATCCATATGGAATCTCCTAAGTGGGTCTCAAATGTTTTGTTCAATAACAAAACATTCACGTGTTCATTTAAATGTCACCACACTTTAGTTTGAGAGATGAGCTACTTACTTCACAAGTAAGAAATGTCATATGTGATGGTCTGTCCGTAATAACAATATCCGTATCTCGTTATTACTTATGACCACGGATAATTTAAGATTCAGTCATAGTGTAATTTATATCTCACAATCACAACTCCTTGTGATTAACAAATTGTAAAGACTTAAATCTACAGATTCTATTAGAAAAGTAATATAAATAAATAATAGATCTTACCAAAAAAAATGCATTAAACATATTAAGAGTGTTTACAACCTAAATCGATTGGATCTAGGGCATAACACTTACAAACTTCCACTTGCACTAGATCCAATCACTTATGTATCTAATACCATAAAAGTCTACATGACGGTCATATTTATACTGCGACAACGGCTTTGTCAATGGATCTGTAATATTATCATCTATGGGAATTCGCTCTATCTTTACGTTATTTCTTTGTACAATCTCCCTAATGAGAAGGTACTGCCTCAGCATGTTTGGATCATTGATGAGAAATTTGTTCCTTCACTTGCGCAATGGATCCATTATTATCACAGTACAAAAGTATGGGATCAATACTGTTAGGAACAACTCCAAGTTCATTAATGAACTTCTTGATCCAAATGGCTTCATTTGCTGCTTCAGAAGCAGCAATATACTCGGCTTCTGTTGTTGAATTAGCAGTTGTCTCTTGTTTGGAACTTTTACAACTAACCACTCCATTGTTGAGAATAAACACATATCCAGATTGAGATTTTCTATCATCCTTGTCAGACTGGAAGCTAGCATCAGTATATCCATGATGTCTTAATTCATCTCCTCCATATATTAAGAACACAT
>CAIGRP010107820.1:0-26615 GCA_903798385.1 Fraxinus cuspidata | reverse complement strand
ACATCACGATGAATAATAGGCATAGAAGCTGCTGAGTGAAGATAGGCTAATGCACCAGCAGCTTCAGCAGCAATTTTTAACCGATTTTCCCAAGAAAACCAAGGCATTTCCCCACCATTATGTAAATGGTGAAAGAGTGTACCATTTGAAATATATTCATATACTAGAAGAGGAACTTCAGCCTCCAAACAACATCCCAACAATTTCACCACATTTCGATGGTTAACCTGAGTAAGAATAACAACCTGTGGAAAACAAAAATTTAAATAAATAAATTTGTTCGCCTTCAATAGCATAAATTTCAAACAAGGTAGTTCAATATGGTCTCAAATTGTCCAAGATTATATGTTTGAAGTCTTGCGGTGTATGAAAATTGTGCACGTGAACTTTGATGAGAATGAATATGAACTACAAGTGTGGAGCGTGGTATGTGGTAACCTGAAGATAAAAATTTAAATAAAATAATTTGTATTTATGTAACTTGAGGATAGAAATTTAAATAAATTAACTTGTTTTTACGTAACAGTTTAAGCTTTAAAGAGATAGTTGAAAGTTACCTCATTAATGAATTGCTCGATTTGGCCCTGATCCATTATTCTCGATTTCTTAATTGCGACTACACGTTCATCAGATAGAATTCCTTTATAGACTGTACCATAGCCACCTCTACCAAGAATCCGATCTTCAGCATACTTGTTGGTGGCCTTGTCAAGTTCTTCGGCAGAAAATATTTTGGTTGATTCCACTCCACCTTCATTTGAAGAAATTTGCTGCTTCAAAAGCATACCACCATTTTGGTTGAAGAATTTTTCTCTCATTCTAACAAGCTTCCTTCTTTGGATGCTAAAATATAGCCATGTCATAGCAATGATTATCGACACGAAGACCGTGCTAAAACCTGAAAACATTATGTAAAATATTGGATAACGAACAAAATTTCATCTCAAATTTAAGAGTTTCTTATCCTATTTTTGAACACGAGAGACATTACCTTCGTTTAAAAATACAAATTTATAACCAGCCACACATTTATAGCTATTACTTATTATTATTCATATATTTTATAAGACTCACTATTATTCCTCTTTATAAATCATTTATTATTTGTCAAACAGAAGCATAATACACAGCACTTGAGTCTTGTTACTCTTATTTATTATCACAACAAATAGATAAAACTAGTTCCAATGCAAATAAAAAATTAAAATTAAGTAAAATTGACTTCCAAATTCGCCATTTCACAATAGGACATGAAAGGGGTATATATGCTTGATAATTAGAAGAAGAATGACCTAGTGAGAACTTGATTACTGGGAACTGGGAGTTCTCAGCAGTGCAACCACGGCCATCTTTTTTGCCGTCGCCGGAATATCCATGTTTGCAAGAACAGCTGAAGCTACCGGGACTATTATTACAAATTCCGTTTTCATCGCATGGGTTGTTCTTACATTCATCAATATCTGTCAAGCAAAGTACATTATTAAACCAAAAACTAAGTCAAAACTGCTGTGAATTGAAGTTGTGTTTTGATTTGTTTTACACTTCCATCTTCAATATTATTATTATTATTTTTTTTTTACTGAGAATTAATAAAACACTTGAAATAATTTATTCGAAAGGTGTAACTTCAGATTTTTGTTCATCTTGTATAAATCTGTCCAGTCTAAACAACAACATAATTTATGAACATTTTCAATTCTATTTTGTATTCAATTAATAAAAGATCTATAAAATAGTATTCAATCTATCAATATATATACACATACATATATATAAAGAGAGAAATGATGTATTAAAAATCGGTGTTTAGCAAAAGTTAAGCACTGATGACATGGTAGGTGAATCATTTAATACTTTGATCTATTATGAAATCATTTATCAATTAATTGACGTGACATGCCAGACTTAATACATAATTTCTATATATACCAAACTAAGGTTGAACACGGCACTGAGTGGCTTATTAAAAAACTAAGGTTGAAAATAGTGTATACTACATCATGTATATTCACATGGAATATAACATTGACCAAGAAAAAATAATACAAAATCAAGGTTACTTATGGCAAGAAATGAATACTTTTCAATGACAAGGATGAAGGATCTCACATCTACTTATCCCATTTGTCGACCTGGCTCGGGCTTTTTCCAGGCCTAGCTTGAGCCCGAGCCGCCCGAGCCAACGAGTTTTTTTTGCCATCCCTACAATGACCTCACATTTACTTATCTAATTTGTCCAAGATTCCACAAGAAAGCAGAAAATTCCTACCAATTATTATCGGACAACACAGCCTAACATTAGCCAAAAAAGAAAAATAATACCAAGATATTACAAAAGAATGTTATCTTTTTGACAATTATCTAGGATATAAAAGTATAGTCATTTTTTATTGTTTGTTGATTGGATTTAAGATTGGAGATGTGCTACTTGACTCGGGATTAAATCTCAGGTCAAATTAGGGGCGCCATTTAATCTCGGGTCAGATCAATGGCGCCATTTTGGAGGGGTGTCTGCATATCTCGGGTCAAACAGCCTTACCCTTAAGATTGATATCATAATTCAAGAGTTCAACAGTAACCAGCATGTTTGCCGTGTTTGAAACCTGCTTTCTCAACTGCTTTTCTCCGCAGTCCATACATGCTTAAAAGGCTTGGCAAATATTAATCAACAAAAAAAAACTAACCCGTGCAACCTGGATTTAGATACGGATTGCCCTCGTATCCTCTCGAGCAATTACAGCGGTATCCACCAAGAATATCGTAATCAACACAAATACTTCTGATTCCCAATAGCCCAATCAATAACTATTGGAACATTTTCAATTGTTCTATTCTGAAACTTTTCATCAGAAAAATCAGACGTCCGAAATTTAAAGATATCCTGATCTCCAAGAAAAGCATAACCACAGCGATCAAAGGGCCAGACGCCTGTATGATTACGGAGGCTTCCAAGTGCAGAAGAAAAGGCCTTTATGCCTTTTGGTATAGGAGTCTGGCAACAACCAATACCTGTAAAAAGTTTGTACTTTAGTTGGAATGTAGGTTGAGCCCTCTTCAAAATCTGTACTATGTTTAATAGATTTTAATAAAATATAAATGCTACTTATAGTGGTTTCGTTGTTAAAAATATATACCTGTACAAAATCCATCAATCAAATCTGCACTTTCGGAACAAACAGAGAGGCAGCCACTGGTGAAATTCCGGCCACTTGAGCCGACAATCACTGCCAGATCGTCGCAGCCCATCACCGTGAACTTGTTGGAATCAGCAAAGCTGTAAGGAGTTCCGGTGAAGTTGATCGCTACGGGGTTTTGGCGGGTTATGTTACCAGTTTGGCTATAGCATTTGGCCGCCACCCAATTCTTTATACGTAAGTTTCCGTCGGATATGTTGATAATTTCGAGGTTTCCGGTAGCAATAAAAGCCTTTGGAGGGTTGAAAGTGGTGTTGCAGTTTATATCAAACCATGAGCCCACTGAACAGTTAGTTCCTAGTCCAATTCCAAAAGGGTAGGGCACATTCAAGTCTCCACACTTAGCTTGGCAGCCCGGCTTTGCGATGATGTCAGCGGCAGAGGTGGAGTAGAGAAGGGCTGCCAGTGAAACCAACAAGAAAATATTGATTATAGTAGTTTGGTGAAACATGTTTTTCTGCATGTTTCTTGAGAATAAATCAAATAGCTAGGTAGATATCAAACACATGAAATATGGAAGCTGATTTATCTATATGATATAACGAACTCAAGGCTGAGGCTTAAATCCATCAATAGCCACTCAATTTTATACTTAGCCCTAGTTTGTTTTTTTATGAAAAATCTGATTTTAATATCAAGTCAAAGTCAACAATTAATTTTAACCACACATTTCATCAATTTTTATCAAAATTTATTAAAAACCTAATTTTAATTTACAACTAATAGGGGCTTAGTGCCACATTAGCCATCCAATTTGATTTTGTTTTACCATGACCACCTAATTTTATACATAATATCACCATGACCACCCAATTTAATTTTCTTTCACTATGATCATCCAATTTTATATAACATTTCATCATGATCACTCAACTTCTTTTCACCATTTTCATTGATTTTAAAAGGGCAAAACAATAACTCTGAATTATATATATAACATAAATTTAAAAAAATAAAAATAAAAATAAAAAAACTTATTTTTTTAAAAAAAGTTACTTAAAAAAATAAAATTATTTTTCTAAAAAACACTACTTAGAAAAATAAAATAAAAACTTATTTTTTAAAAAAATGCTACTTAAAAATTAAAATAAAAACTTATTTAAAAAAAGTCATTTAGAAAAATAAAATATTTAAAAAGTTATTTAAAAGAAAAGTTCCTTAAAAATGAAATAAATAAAAACTTATTCTAAAAAAGAAAAAAATTTTAAAAAAACTTTTATTTTGTTTTTTTTTTTAATTTTTCAAATTTATTTTATATATATATAATACAAAATAACATTTTATCATTTTTAAAATTAGTGAAAATGGTGAAAACAAGTTGAATGATCATGGTGAAATATTATATGAAATTGAGCGACCATTGTAAAACATAATATGAAATTCGGTGGTAATAGTGAGATAAAATCAAATTTTGTGGTTATGATAACACCAAATATAAAGTTAAGTGATCATGGGGAAACAAAATCAAATTTGATGGTCATGGTGACACTAAATATAAAGTTGAGTGGCAATTAGTGGATTTAACCCCAAACATACACAACGAATATAGACTATAGACTAAAAGAAAAGAGAAAGTTGCCTCCACTTCTGGAACTGTTCGTACCCAGGGACCTGACGAGGGTGTAAGACGATTTTTGAATCAAGAGTCCATATCTAGATACTCCGATATCATTAGCCATTGGGCATTACTTACGGAGAGGCCAGTTAAACTAGAAGACTTCCCATGGTTTGAGATTTTTACCTTAGTGTAAAATTTTGGATGGGAAAAAGTGGTAGATAAACCACACTCAATATACTAAGGACTTGTTCGGAAATTCTACGTTAACTTCAATAGTGAGATAGACACCCTTGGAACCGAGCATTTACATCAGACATGGGTGAATAGTAGGTGGATTATGTTTTCACCAAAGGTTATACATGAGTATTTTCAGCTAATTTGGCACAATGTTGTCCCAATTCCAGTTGACTTCCATTGGAACGAAGTGGGGGATATTTTGCTTAGCGGGAGAATGCTTGGCCACTACAAACTCTAGAGTGGCATCAGATTGAGCTTACGCCTTCAATAGCTATCTTGTGGCTGTTCATGTGCTACAATATTGAGCTTACAACCCATCGAACCACATTCAATGATCCCAAGGCTGGATTCATCTACCACTCGGTGAGGGGTCAGAAGATTGATTTGGGGACATTCATCTATGAGCAGATTTACTCTTAAGGGGTTTGGGGGGGATCACCACCATTCTTTGATATTCCTGAACTTGATCAGCGGGATTTGCAAGAGCTCAGGCGTAAATATCCCATCTGGGGAAGTTCCAGAGAGACCCAGTGCTTTTATTGAGTGTACTACATTTGAGGTTAAGGAAAGAGTTCGGGAGAAGCATAGAAAGCAGTTAAAGAGGGAATGCCTTAGACAGAAAGAAGAAAGGAAATATTTGGCTACTACGAGTCAGGAGTTGAACTAATCATGAGCTTGATATGTTTACATAAGTTTACACACAAATACGTCAGGTTATACATATAACAGGTGGATATTGATTTCATTTTGCACTTTTGAAGTTGTTCATTATGTTAATAATGGATTCCAATCATGAGACACTGGAGGTTGTCAAACCATGTTTTGTTTAGAGTTAGCTACAGTTTGTTTGAGGACAAACAATTGTTCTAGTTTAGGGAATTTCGTAAGTGCGTTTTATATACTTATTTATGACACAAAATATAAACAATTGTTGGTAAATATATCGAAATATGACTTAATTCTATATAAATTATGTTTTGTAGGATAACATTGATGCATATGGTGGAAGTTAGGAAAAAGAAGCGAGAAAAGAGGTCAGAAAACGAGAAACCGGAGTCCGGGGACCAAAACGCTAAGAGTATAGTTATTCTCCCATGCGGTTGCATGGTGTAAAACAGGGATTTCCAGAGCTGAACATGGTTGAACTATGCTATAGCATTGAAATATACTATGCTATAGTATAGGGTATTTTCGGAGGAAAAATTCTGATTTCCTTATTTGATTCCAACTCTTATGGAAACGATTCTTGGAATATCTTTTAAAGACATATGACCGTTAAAAAATAGTTACCACATATTACAACATATTTAAAGAGATTTTGGAGTATAGAAGGAGGCAAGAAACATGAAGATTGATTCCAAAACTCGAAAATTCAAATGAAGATTTATTTGGGTGATGTCGATTATTCAATATTTCTTTTATTTTCTTTCTCATATCAAGTTGGACAGTTTTTTTTTTTTTTTTGTTAGGAGAACGATGAATCATGTAATATGAAATTTTAATCTTTAATTTTATACATTTGACATTCAAAACACGTTTTTGAATATTGAATGATTTATAGTTGTGTGAATGTGGTGGCCTATTTTATACATTTGAAAGAAAGGAAATATGATTGACATATATAAATTATCACATAGTCTGATACATGATATAAATATATCGTTATTCTCTATGTATATTTTAAAGTGTTCATAAGAATTCATGCATTCTTATATGTTCTTATCCGTAATAGAAATATAGTTGAGTTATATATGAGAGTGAGTTTAACATTACTCGGGAAAAATTATTAAATAAAATAGGAACTTGCATTCATAATTGTATAAGTAGATTATTTTAGTTATAATTTTGTCACAAACAAACAAACACATGACATTATTCTTGTTTCGGTTAATATCACAATAATTAAAATTGAACTAATTAATCACATTTGGACGATACTTGAACTCAAAATTCGCTTTATTACTTGTTCACGAGCCATACACTTGTGATCGTTTTAATTCGAAATATAATTTCGTGAACGTTAACTTCCAACTCAGCAATGTAAGAAGTGGAATTGTTTGACTTTTTGTCGTATTTGTCGTATTTATCCCTTATTAGTAGATATTAAAATTAAAGTTTTACTAAATTTTAATAAAAATTGATGAAATGTGTGATTAAAAGTTTGTGGATCTCATAAACTGTGTAGTTAAAATTAATTGTTGACTTTAACTTGAAATTTTATTTGAATTTTTAATCCAAACCAAACAAGGTTTTAAGAAGACTTTAAGCATTACTTTGAATGGGTAATCAAATCCTAAGAAATTGTGCCATTTCCAAGTGTAGGTGAGAAATGCACGTGACTGGGGCCTCCTGGAATTGACTCATGGAAACATCCTACGCGTTTGTTCGTACAACGTGTTTTTCTTTTTTCTATGAAGGAAGACTTTGAATTTAATACAATTATAAGACTGGGCCTTGATTGATTTAAAATTTAAATTTTTATCAAAATCAAATTTAATAATTAATTTTAACAACATATTGTATAGGATCAACAATTTTCTAGCCATACATTTCATAACAAAATTTACTAAAAATCTAATTTTAATTTTCACCAAAAAGTGGCTAGACAATTCCATTACTTGGGCCAAGAATAATCAAAAGACAAAAGCTTTTAAGGTATCTTTAATATATTGGATTGAGCATGGCCAAACCCCTCGTTAGGGTCTATTTTTTGTAATCAAAAATACATTTTGAAATAATATTTTGATATAAAATATGTGGTTAAAAATAAGAAATTATTTTGGATTTGCTTGTAATATTATTTTATTGAAAAATATATAGTTGAAAATAATAGAGAAAACCAAACAATGGCTACGTGTTTTTCATGAATGGAGATTTTGAATCTAACACGACAATTACCAACTCGTGAAGGTGATTTTTCTAGCACCTAGTTTTTGTTCCATCGCATGATTATTCTCCCAAAGATTTTACTAGTCTTTTCTCAGGAATATTTTATATAAAGATTCAAAATACTTTTTTGGATATTCGGGTAAACTTTGTCATGATGAAGTGTTATGAAAAAAATAAAATAAAATCATGGAATCAAAATTAAAATTCTTAAAAATAAAATTTTATTTCTTTTATTATGCAACGAGTAACAAAAGCAGTGTGTTGCTTTGAAGGAATTATAATAATTATTAAGCTGTGAAATCTAATTATTATTGTTACACGGAATCCATTCGGTGTCCTTTTTTCCATTTTTTTTTTGTCATTGACGAATGAAAAACCGCCAACTGATTGTCCTGTAAAAACTCTTTGAACCACACTTGTACACATAGCAAATCTCTTATTTGGCTAGACTTATTACATTTCTTGATTTATTTCGTCAACTCTTTATAATGACTTGAATGAATAAAGAATGTCATCTTACCATAAAAAAGAAGAAACAAGAAACATTTCAGTTGTTACGTAGATTTAATTCAGTTTAACATACTCAGGGGAGTAGGGAGGGGGCAAGGCTGAGGCTAAGCCCCCAAGCCCATTTAATTTTTAATGTAAGAGAAAAAAAAATCTTTGTAAACTTTTTATTTTTATATGTATCAGCCAAGTAGAAATTTTTTTTTTTTTTTTGACCCTTCTGGCTCCGCCCCTATACATTCTGAATAATTTTATGACGACGAAGAATGTACTTTCTCGTTGAGTGACAAAATGCAAATAACGTTTTCTAAGAAAATCGTTATCAATGTACCTAAATAATCCATGCACGTTTGAAAGATATATCTTATACTAAGGAGGACTCGTTTAAATGCAGATCATATAGTGATGGGGGAGCATATCACTGCGTCATCAATTTTCAATGAGTTAATTATAGCCGAGTTGCAATATTTAACCCCTTAGGGAAAAAAAGGTAATACTATGACTTAGTTATGTCTTTTCTAGTACAACGTGTTAAACATATTCATCGTTGTATTCAAATGGAAATTTATTTGTAGTGTGTAGGTGAAATTTATCGAGTACAATTTATTGCCATGTTAGTTGAGTTTACTTCTTAAAAAATAGGTTCAATAATTGGTCAACGATGGCTATAAATTATTCCACGAGTACAATGTATTGTCATGTTAGTTGAGTTTACTTCTTAAAAATTAGGTTCAATAATTGGTCAACGATGACTACAAATTATTCCACGTATTGCCATGTTAGTTGAGTTTTCTTCTTCAAAAATAGGTTCAATAATTGGTCAACGATGACAACAAATTATTCTATTTTTATTCATGAAAGAAAATGTCAGTCAAAACTCATCAAATAATAGAAGAAAATGCTACAACATTGGATTTTGTCGTCCTTGAAATTCAACTTAAAATTGTCATAAATGAAAATGTTGCATTCGTATGATCGGCCTAATTAACTCTTTTCTCCAACTTAATGAAATTACTTGCGATTCAACTTGTAATCGTAGGAGAATATTTGTTAAAATTATGAAAAGAAATTGTTAAAATTATGAAAAGAACAAATATTTAGAAGAAAGGTGACTCTTCTAGTCGTATCAAACGTATCCCATCAATATTCTAATGGATAGTTGCCTGAACTTGGATTGACTCATGGAAACATTTGACGCGTTTGTTTTTACTATGAGCCTGTTTGAGTCTATTTTTTATTCAAAATATATTTAGAAATATTATTTTGATAGAGAATGTGGTTAAAAAATAAGAAATTTTTTTGAATTTATTTGTAATATTATTTTATTCAAATATGTGATTGAAAATAAGAGAAAAATATTTTTTGAGAAAAATGGAGATCAAACAAAGGGCTGCGTGTATTCATGAATGAAGATTTTGAATCTAACGCGACACTTACCAACTCGTGAATGTGATTTTTATGGCACCTACTTTTTGTTCCATTGCATGATTAGATGGATTATTCTCCCAAACAGTTTACTAATCTTTTCTTGGGAATATTTTATATAAAGATCCAAAATACATTTTTGTATATTCGAGTAAACCTTGTCACGATGAAGTGTTATGAAAAAAAATAAACAAATCATGAAATCGACATTAAAATTATTAAAAATAAAATTTAATTTCGTTTATTATGCAACGAGAAACAAAAGCAGTGTGTTGCTTTGAAAGAGTTATAATAATTGTTAAGTTGTGGAGTCTAATTAGTATCGCTACACGAAATCTGTACGTATTTCATTAAGGATAATTTATGTATTTCGCATTTATAATCTCGATTTTAACCTAATTTTTCTTCAAATAGAGAGTCACCGTTAAGGTTTAAAAATCATCATCAAAAGATGGTAGATTAGAGAAAATAGGTGTGCAATTTCTTTCTTGTAAACTTTTTTTTCATCAAAGTAAATTACTACATAGGCAAAAGAAGATGTAGTTTCACATTGAGTTGACCATCTATAAATCTCACGTTATTATGTGTTTTTTTGTTACCGTGATTTTATTTTCTTGATGATATAGAATTAGAGTTCCAAACTCTAAATAGCAAGCACATACAGGAGGCTGAATCCGTACGTACCACCTTAGTGGTCAATAAGTTTTCGCAACACTTTGGGATGATGAACTAGATCCCTATTACATGGATAGAGAATAATGGAAATACTGGGATACACAATATATATTTGATAAATTAGACGTTTTGAACATAATTAAAAAGAACTACATGACCAANCCTATTACATGGATAGAGAATAATGGAAATACTGGGATACACAATATATATTTGATAAATTAGACGTTTTGAACATAATTAAAAAGAACTACATGACCAAATTTTTTAGTTGTCACGTAGGCTCGCTCTATCAAAACTAATTTATACATTCTTGTAAACATTAAATTCCATGCAAGTTTTTTTTTTTTTTTTTTAATTGAACTTCGATTGAATCTAGACGTAGGTATGATATAAATCTCGACCTGTACATGATATAAAGTACAAAAAAGACAGATCGAGACATAAAACTCGCCCTCTAAACAAAAATTACGAGAAAATTTAAAGGAGAGTTACTACCTCCTTTACATATTATGCGACCATAATTTCCACTACTAGACTATCAATATACCTAAATAACTCCACGTACGTTCAGATCAAGTAGCTTCAGCAGCAGGACCAGTTCAACTACAGATCATAGTCATTGGGCAATTCCTCACCACAACTGTGGTTGAAGTGATATCCAATGAGTTGAATTAGTGCCAATTTGCATTAATCTAACTTCTGAAAAGAAAAAGTAACATAATTGACTTGGAAAATCTTTTGCAATCTTTGGATGGAACTTTTATCAATCCCCAACTTTATTTCACGCTAGAATGGGCCCTACCTAGCAAGAAAATAACCACGTTTTGAGAACTATTTTTCATTTAAAAGAAACAGAATAGAGTGGACTTCAAGTCTTCAACCAAGTTGAGGATTAAAATTATGATTCTTATATTCATCTTCTCAATAATTGGTATTATGAATTATATGTAATGAAGTTACTACGAAGGATCCTGTTTTCTTAGAAATGATTATTTCATGTTTAGAATTGAAAGGAAGTAGTGCAAAGAATTAAAATATGTTAGGTGAAATAGAGATACTATTGATGTTTTTAGATTATATAATTCAACGGAGGAGATTTTGAATTAAATCTCTCTCTCATGTATTTACGAAAATTATATACATGTCAGAACTTTAATAAACATTACATTCATTCTGTATGTGAGGGAAGTTTTACAAGACTAAATTGAATTGGTCTTAATTTTTTTCTAGTATAAGACTTAATTTATTAGTTGGAGCTAAGAAACTAGAAATAGACTTTGTCATCCCCATTTCTAAAAATTTAATTTATCAAAATTTACCAAAAATCTGACTTTTATGCTTAATTTGTTATTTGTTCTATCCCTTCTATTAAGAGCTAAGAAATAAAAATAGACAAATGATATGACTAAACCTATATTTATTAAGACTTAATTTGTTAATTTTTATGGATAATACTGTCCAAACTTTCAATATGAACAATGCTGCAGAATTAAAAGACTCCCATCATTAAATAGATACTCTTCAGAAACAAAAATGAAAATTGAAGAAACATATCAAAGGAACCATCCGAAACAGAACAGTAGATTAAAACATACAGACAAAATATAGGATTAAGAGGGAGCTCGGCTTGACTTCCGGCCTGAAGAATGGAGTACAACATATTCGCAGCAGTCAACAACTTATGTAAAAACAAACTTAATCACTCAACGAGGACTGTGAATCGGGTACATCATACGACTAGCCAAGCTGTATTTGTTGAAGTACAAAATCGTGAGCAAGGAAAGAGCTAGAGGAATGTGGAATATACTGGAATGGAAGCTGCTGCCACTTGCTACAAGGAGTCAGAATAGATCCCAAAATTCAGTTGTAGTGCTAATGTATAACATATTTTTGTTTTGTAACTTGTACAAAGTTGTTATAAGTTGTGTATATATATTCTTGTAACCTTCTTCTCAATTTATATACAAAAACACAGCAGAACGTTACCTCTCTGCTCTTTTCATTCAGAAATTCAGTATTGTTTTGTTCAATTGATAAGAAATCACTTGTTGATTTTGTTATATGGTATCAGAGCTAGAATGACTGATAATGATGGCACTAGCATTGCAAATACAGAACAAAATCCAACACTACCTTAAAACTCAAATCCAAATCTAAACTCTCATGATCCATCCCTTCCCAATAGTCCATATTTCATTGGTGCAAATGAGAACTCAGGAGCACTGCTGGTAACTCAGATGCTTGATTCTAGTAATTACCATTCTTGGATAAGATCTATGAAAAGAGCTCTTCGAATTAAAAACAAACTTGGGTTCATTGATGGAAGTCTCTGTGAGCCTGCTGATATCGATAGTCCCTTGATGGAGCATTGGCTTCGATGTAACGATATAGTTATCACCTAGCTGCAAAACACCATGACAGTGGACAGTAAAGCTAACGCGCTATATGCTGAAACAACACATCAATTGCGGCTGGAATTGGAATAGCGTCTAGCTCAACAAAATGCTCCTAGAATCTATGAGGTCAAACAGGGAATCACAACACTAATGCAGGGACAGGACACAGTGAGCACTTATTTTTCAAAGCTGAAAACACTCCTTGATGAGCTGATGAACTATGAGTCTATTCCCAACTGCACATGTGGAGGATTGCAGACAGTGGTTAGCAACCAAGAAATGGACTGGGTGATGAAGTTCCTTATGGGACTAAATGATTCTTACAAAAGTCTCAAAGCTCAAGTTGTATTGATCAAATAGTTTCCTAGATTAAATGAAGTATATTCCATAATTCAGCAGGAAGAGAAGATGAGAGTCACTTCTGCTGATATACCCATCAATGAGGGAATGTCACTAATGACAAGAAGAAGCCCTCGGAGACAAACAGAGAAAAAAAATATAGGACCTTAGAAGAAGTATTTATGCACCTTTTGCAAGATCTCTGGCCACTCACTAGAAATGTGCTTTAAGGCTAATAAGGATAAGCCGGTGTGCACACACTGTCAAATGCCAGGTCACACCATCAGCAGTTACATTAACGGCTGAATGGTTCAAGACATCACGTTCACTAATTAGCCAATTAAGTCCGATAGTATTTCACTAAGAGAGGTTCAAAAGCAAGAAGCTACCTTAATTGATGTAGTATTTTTCTGCTCTCTCTCTCTCTCTCTACAATGCATCATAATTTCGAATTGCATATGCATGTTCGAATTTCCATTCATGTGGTTGAGTTTTGGTTTTGAAAGATTGAAATTTGGTTAAGTGATAAAACCAAAATTTGAAAAAAGTGAATTTCGTGTTAATTTCGGCCAAATATTCGGACTTGATCTGATGGTCAAATTACAAAAGTAAATAGACCAGCTTGTTTTACTCGTCAAGTAGATCGTCGTGGTATATTTGGAATCTCAAAACCGATTCAGGATGAATGAGAAATTGCGATATAAATTTGGGAAAAAAAATAGATGAAGTTGTTTGGAAAATTGATTAAGGCTGATGCTAGCTTATGGCTGGACTGTCGCTCGAGTGACAGGCTAGCGACTGACTAGCGAAAAAGTCACTGTTTTTATAGCTCGAGCGAGGCGATGGCGACAAGTCAGTGAATAGTGCGACTTTTGGCAAGAATTGCTGAGCTTGGGGCGCGACATTTCATACAACCCCTCATCCTCTATATATGGACCCCTTGGACGTCCTTTTTGCATCCCATACCATATTTTCATTGAGCATTGCATAAAAACTCTTGCAAATCACTTACAAATTCATTCAAAATCTTTTTCTTCTTTGTAGAGAGAAACTCTGTCGAAAGTTCGCCGTAACTTGTGGTTTGAAATGCTTCTACCACAAGTTGCATCTGTTGTATTTTAAGAGACAAGTGCCGTGAACCGTGAGCACCGTTGCGGGACAATTTTGTCTTAAGGAAAGAGTGCAGTCACTTGTCTCGGATTGTTCTTGTTCTTGTTCTTCACTATATTTATATAGATACGAACTGCTGCGATCCTACTTTTATAAGCAAGTCACGTTTTGCTATCATGAATTTGTCGTAAATAAGAAAATTTAAGCTGCAATTGATTTACTAGTTACAATAACATATGAATTGGATTTCATTAGTACAAAGTCTATTATGCCTAATCAACTAATTTGTGATTTAGTATCAGAGACATACCACAGAAAACATATAAGAAAGTACACTGATTAAACATGCAAGTCACGAGTTTTGTTAAAATGATGAGATATACTCGTTCTCTTGCAATAAATGAATGAATGCAAACTCATACTTGATACTAATCAAAATTCCTCCTAATCACGTTGAAGCCTAGATAGATGAGAAAAAAAGAAAATACTGGTTGAGGGCCTGAATGTCACAGCAGACAAGTCGTCCTTTCTATCTCGATCGCTCCTTCAGTAGCTTCAAACCGAAGTACCTATAATGAGAAATAAGTTTTCAAGAATCTTAAAATCCTTCTATGTTACAACATGGGCTGAAAGTATACATGATTCTTACCTTCCAAGAATCAAAAGAGTAGCCTAGGGATTGGTCCCTGGTGACACCATAAAAGTAGAACTCTCAAAGAATCAATTCTGGTATCGTTGAGGTAGCGATCAACAACCTTTCCCATGAGGCAGCCACCACAATAGTGTCATATTGTGCTCACTGTGCGCCTGTAGAACTCTTCCATGTGTGCATCATTAGATAAATCGACAGGCAATGCAGGCCCCGCCTTCAAACCATTGGTGGAACTTAAAACCATCCATAGCCCGGCTATTCAGTACATCAACAATTTTTCGTGTTCCATTCACACGCCTCTGCAAGTTACCTGGATTGCTAAAGTAATTGAAAAAAATATATGGATTTACTTTGACATCTATGGATGCCAATCTAAGGGAACCAGCAGAAAGTGATCTTCTCCAGAATAGTGGCCACAACTGAAGAGCCAGATAAATTACGAAAATGATTGGATTGATGACTCAAAAGAGGATGTCATGTTTCATGAAGAGTATTCTCCATAAGATTGGCCACAGTAAGATAAACTCCATCTTGTTTTTTTTTTTTGGTTTTTGGTTTGTAGTTTACATACTACATTTTCAACCATATTCATAGTATTTAATCACGCTCTTGCGGATTAAACTTTGTTTTTAGTTTGTTCGATATACAACAACCCTTTTACACTTTAGGTTAAATTTCTTTTGTTATGTCTCAACTTTTTCTCTATGATCTTCCCAGCAGTTTATATAATTGAAATTAAATTTGAGCTTTATAACTCCCAATACCCAAATTAAAACAATCAAGAAAATAAAAACTATATTCTGCAACGAACTGAACTTGATACCTTTTCACATGAAGGTGACTACTGCTTCCAACCTTTTGTTGCATTGCATAATTACTCGGATAATTCTCCCATATATTTTAAAATCTTTCCTTGTGCATTAAATTACTCAATTTCCAAAAATTATTGATATCTCAGTAGATATACCATGATTAAACAAAATAGAGAAATATATATTCATGAAGCCAATGCTAAATCCATTACAGATTAAATCATATAATTTCTTGTTTATTAGACAGAAAGAAAAGAAGGGATAATGTGTTGGAACAAGTGTTTTCCTTTGAAGGGGATGAACGACAAGTAGGTTAGATTTTGAGCCAAGGCCAGCTGGACATTGTAAGTCCAAGGTTAATTTTCACAGCTCTTTGGAGCAGGGAATTAAGAATCTATTACGCGGACCATGAAAAATAAAAGACAAGGATACACAAGGTATATTTGATAAATTGAATTGAATAAAACTGAAGATAACATGACAAACTATGAGTTTTCATGTAAGCTCTATATAATCTAACATACTAACAAATTATATGTTTTTGTAAGCCATTAAATTGCTTTCCTAGCCAAACTCAATTGGTATCTAGATCGGAGGTTGCGACGAACCCCACTGATACATAAGATAAAACAAAAAATACAGTGAAGGTGTGTGTGTTGGTGAAGGGTGGGGGATATAAAAGTAGGAGACTAAGTCCATGGTAAGTGGACAGTTAATTTTAACCACGTACTTTATGGGTTCACAACTTTTGAATCACACATTTCACCAACTTCTATCAAAATTTACTAAAGATCTGATTTTAATCCTCACCAAACAGGCCTAAATTCATATAAACTGGGGCTACTTCTAGGCAAATCTCGTAGCTGTTTCTGTACCCCTACTGAGCGATCATTTTGGGGCCTTAACTGGTGAATTGGGCTGTTTCGTGGAGAAAAAGTGTAGAAGAAAGTTTAAGGATGAGACTTTATCAATATACCTAAACATGATCTCCATGCACGTTCAGAACATGTAGCTTCAGCTGGAGGATATCAGTTCACCATCGATTTCTAATGAGTTGAATTATAGTTAGTTGTATTAATTAACTCAAGGAAAAAGAAAAGTAATATTAATGATATAAAAATCTTTTGCAATCTTTGGATAGAATCTCTATCATTCCCCGAGCCTTATTTCATGCTAAAATGGACCCAACTTGGCTTGAAAATGATCAAGTTTTTGTTGGGATATATCTCCAAATGTATATTTGGACTGTACATTATTAAATAAATAAAACTGTCATTCTTTTTTTGCTAAGCCGTGTTTGAGCCCTATTTTTCTCAAAACTTATTTTTTCAAACTCAATTTCAACCACATTTTCATATAATAATTTTATACCTAAACCCAAAACTTTACGTTATTTTTTAACCACAAATTCTAAAAAAAAGTAATAAATAATAAATCACTATTCCAAAACACATTTCCTCTAAAAATGGGATTCCAATGTACCTTAGTCTCTGTTAATATTATAAATTGAGAACTTAAGTAGTTAGATGAGCACAAATTCAATTTATAACACGTTAAAAAAACAACTAATTATGATAAACAGTATATAAGTCGGGACACTTTATTTTGACATCATCCTATTATTCATTGAATTTTATCTTGACTTCAATAATATAGATAACATGCATTGAACACGAGCTGGTAATATTTGCTCCGTGATGACCACATACAATTAAATAATATTCGACCATCAAACGAGCACAAGAAACCTGAGCGAGTTATTATTATTATCATTATTGGTCCGAGTTATTTGCGTTAATAAAGAGTGAGATTATTTATATAATTTCACATAAAAGTATGAGTGAGTCATAAACCTTATTAATTATATAATCAATAATTACTTTAGAAATTAGGATAAGTAATTAACAATCATAAACTTGCAACATGGAATATGTCCCCCTATTGAACGTGGACAATTTTTACACAAAGTTTTTTTCTAATGGACAATTTTATTTAAGCTCAATTTGTTCGATGATAGGATTGTTGAACTCTTGTTTGTGACGCGGTCATAATAAATTGCAAAGAGAAAAATGGGACCCGTGGAATTACGTAAATAACTAAAGTAGCCTATTGGTAAAAAATGATCAATGTGGGCGCCTTTTAGAACGACTTGTTATAGGATTTAATTATTGAAAAAAAAATTAAGCTTTAGTACTTTCAATTGATTTAAGAGTGCAATCTAGACTGAGAGTGAAAACATAAAGATTGGACTTTGACAATTAAGAGTTGACCGTTACATGATTTAATTTATTGGAACTTAAATCATTTGTCTCTTTTTTGGTCCCTTCATTGGCTCCTATCAAAGAAACAGTCGATTGTATGATTTGTTATTTATTAAGTGTAATTGAGTAGTAACATCAATTAAAATTAATTACGTTGATTATAATTGATTGGTATTGCACAAGATTATCTATAGCTTAAGGACTTAACCTACAAATAAGTAAAAGTAATATACAAGACAAAATTCTAGGACTACTTACTTGTCCAAGGGAAATACCATCAAATGACCAATTCCGAATGTCCTTTTTAATAATTGGCCAACTTCCACTTATATTATGAAAATGTCCCGTTTTAAATGAAATTACTAAAATCACTCCTAATATTGAATCACGGGCGAATTTGGAAGGTATTGTTGCTTTATTCATGTCACATTTGACACGACACATTAATAATTTCACATAACCCAATTACTCTTTTGTGTCTCTCCCTCTCTCTTCCTAATTTCCTTTTGGGCAAAAAGTATGCCCAACTTTGTGTTATTCAAACAGTTCCACCCGTCTAACTCACTCCCAAGTTTTCGATGAAACTTTTGTCTAATGCGAGCATATACATTGTATCAAATCTTTCAAGACAATTCATTTATTCACAATAGTTACAACTGTCTTGGCCATTGAACTTTGTGTAGGATTTTTTGGGGGTCATTGAACTTTAAAAGTTTTCTCGCTAGTCACTAAACTTTATAAAAGTTTTCTCATTAGTTACTAAGTGATGGATGTGATTATGTTTTGCAAAGTTCAGGAAAATTTTTGAAGCTCTTAGTGATGGATGTAATTACATCTGTAAAGTTCAGTGACTAACGAGGAAACCTTTGAAGTTCAATGATCCCTTAAATACCTTACGTAAAGTTTAGTGACTAATTAGCTAATTTATCATTCTTTATGTTTTTCTAGTCTTTTTTCTTTTTTATATATTCCTACGCCACAATTTTATTCTCTTTAGCATCGTCAAACTAAAAAAAAAAATCTTTATTTTGAGAATAACCGACAATGTTGTTTACTGGCCTCCTTAAGATCAAAGAGGTAACAGTGGTTCATGCAATCAACTACTTTAGAAGAGAACTCCTTCAATATTGATTACTTCATAGTATTCAAATTTGAAATTCAGACACATCTTCAGCTAAGAATTTAATAGATTTTTTATTTTATCCAGGTATATCTTGATGGAAAGATGATCGTAACTGAAGCAGCCTATAGAACTATCTTTAATTGCTTCTTTGATCTTAGATAGGTCAGCAGACAACCTTGTTAGTTAACCTTGGGATAGAAGGATATTCTTTTTTCTATGTTTGGCAATACTAGAGAGAAAACAATTGTGGCGTAGGAGTACAAAAAAAAAAAAAAAGATTAAAAAATATAAAGATTAGTTAATTTTGTGATTGGTATTCAACTTTGCGTAAGTTTTTCAAAGGATCGCTGAACATCAAAATTTTTCTCATTAGTTATTGAATTTTACAAAAGTTTTCCCGTTAATCACTGAGTGATGGATGTGATTATATTTTGTAAAGTTCAATGACTAATAAAGAAATTTTTGAAATTCTCAATGATGTATGAGATTATATTTATAAAGTTCGATGACTTGTGAAACTTTTGAACTTCAGTGATTTCGTGAAAATCTTAGATAAAGTTCAGTGACCAATCACATAATTAACCCAACACACTTTTGTCATACTTGTGACCCAATTCTTCCAAAAAAAAGACTACAACCATATCATTTTTTTGTTAACTTCAGTTACAATAACATACCCAGTCTCAATATTAAAAATCGCAACTATCTTTTGCAACTTAGACACCCAACTAACTGTTGTATCATCCAAAGTGTATGTGTGTGTGTGTGTGTGTGTGTGTATTTCCTGAACTTGAAGTACCTCTCAAGTATTTGAGAATCCGCTTTATTGCCTCATAATGTTGTTTGCCTAAATTGCTATATATCTACTCACAACCCCCACTGCATATGTTATGTCTAATCTTGTACACACCATGGCATATATAAGACTGCCAATAGTAGAAGTATAAGGCACCTTGACCATGTAGGCTCGTTCCCGCTCTTTAGTGGGCGACTGTTCATTTGATAGCCGGAAGTGACTAGTTGAAGTACTAACTGGTTTTGGATCATCCATACTAAACCTACTTAACACCTCATTCACATACTCTTCCCGTGTCAATTTTAGGACATCTCGTCCCTAATAATTGTCATCCCAAGGATTTGTTTTGCAATACCCAAGTCCTTTATTGCAAATTCCTTAGATAACTCATTTTTCAACTTATTTATTTCTTGCTTGCAAACACCTGCAATCAACATGTCATCAATATATAGCACCAAGATAATGTAGGGGTTACCAAGGTTCTTTACATAACAACAATGATCCCCTTGAAACATTTTGAAGCCATTTTTACTCGTAAAATTATCAAACTTCTAATAGCACTGTCTTGTCTCACTAGAATAGATTGTAATAAAAATTAGAATGATGACAAGGGAGAATGACATTGATTGATGATAAGTTAAGCACATAATAACCTAGGTGGCTGATATATTTCTTATATATGCATACTTTTTTTTTTGTCAACCAAACTAGAAACTTTATTCAGAAATATCAGAACAAATGCAACTAATAAGAGATTCAAGGGATTGATCAACCCAACACATTTCTAGAAATGTAAAAAATGCTTGTCATGCAAGCACCTTGCAACCTTGTTTGGTTCTTGTCAGACAAAGGTGAACTTCACCGTTAGGAATGAGGCTTTGAGCTAGAATATTTGGTAAAGTATGGTCCAGAACAAAGCTTAGCCCTTCCGAAATTCAATAATTCTTCTATGAAAGGGGTGACACTGCATTGGAGGGATTTGGAAAGAGCTGCAACCATTTCTCCCACCTTCATCCAACAAATTATCCCAAAAAAATACCAGCCATGTCTCTTTTGACTCACCGTATCAACATGATTTCTCACTTATTAAGGAAATAATTTGGAAACGGGTAAAAGATTGGAGGAGAGGCTACTTTAAGCTATTGGAAAGGAATTAGTTCTCAAGTCTGTGCTCNAAAAAAAAAAAAAAAAAAAAAACCAGCCATGTCCCTTTTGACTCACCGCATCAACAAGATTTCTCATTTATTAAGGAAATAATTTGGAAACGGGTAAAAGATTGGAGAGGCTTACTTTAAGCTATTGGAAATCAATTTCTTCTCAAGTCTGTGCTCCAATAAATCCCATTACACTTCAGGTTGTTGGTCACTTTTATGTGCTAACATTTGTGTTGGGTTTTACTGCTCAATAAATCTTGAATGATGATGTAAATGTCGGATTGAATTTTAAAGGCATTGACCGATAAATTAAATTGTTATCAACAATCAAGTCCAAAGGCTAGACCTGAAAACAACGTGGACCGTTAGAATTAATTTAAGAAATTAATATTACCCACGACCCATATATTTACCTATTAGATAACCTTTAATCTTGGCATATTTAACCCTTTATTGGTCCATCTAAAACCTAACATATTCCTATATATATGTTGCTTTGACCCAGCCATTTTAGTGTGTGATTTGTGTGAATTTTGAGAAAAATGTGTTTGCCATATTGCTGTGAAAATCGGCTATCATCTTGAGAAGAAAAATTGATGACTTCCTTTTGATTTATCTGTCCTCTCTTTGTACCTTCATTCATTGTTTTGCTCGTGTCGTTGTGACTTGCAAATTAACATTGTTATCTTGTCATTTGTGGGTGAGATTAAGAAGCAACCGAGGTGAATAAATTGGTTGTGGGTCGAAACCGTTTGGATTGGTTATTTGGTAGAAAATGTAATGTGAAATTGAGCCCAGAAATCAATGTTTCGAAGATCTTGAAGCAAGCTTTCGCGACAATTTGAACATTGATCAAGAGATTTTGCTAGGGAGGCGACGAGAAGAATAGGGTTGCGATTTCATGACCAGTAGTACTTGAATCAAGCCCTTCTCGCTAAACAAATTCTGGTGTTTATTTAATATTAGCAACTATAATGGTTTAAGGTGGCCAGTGGAAAATGGAGAAACCATCAATGTTCATGAGGACCCTTGACTCCCTAGGCCAACATCATTCTAACTGAGCTCAGTCCTATGGGATGATGTGGAAACCGTGTGTGAGCTATTCTCGTCTACTGGAGCATGAGATTCTGATCAGATACCATCAATTCCATTGGGCACACATCTAGAATTTCTTGATTATTATAAGATGTCATAATGATAAGTAATTTCCATAAATAATTAACAAATTATTATCGGAGAATACAACGCAGACATAATTAAAAGTGTTCAATCAAAGTAGCAACTCTTTTAGTGAGATGATCATGTTTTCTATCATACTACGTGTTAAAATTCGCTTGTGACCCAAATTCTTGTTGAATATTTGATTGAAAATGTTGTTAGAGGAGTATTGAGAGTTGCTAGTAGGCTTGAAGATATCTTCAAAGAGTCTAATGTGAATTTGACTCTTATTTCATCATAAATTCTCCATTATTGATTTTACCTATTGCATTGGAATTTCACCTTATATTAAACTCTCCATGTATTAAGTATCCTAGTATTTAGGAATTCTTTGATTATAAAAATGTGATGTACAACATTTATTAAAATTGACCAATTAGTTATTGGTCGAAAGAGATTCTTTATAACTCCTTATTATTGATTACAGTGAATTATCCGTCTCTGTCCATGGTTTTCCCGGATTTGGATTTCCATGTAAATCTTATTTTCTTTGTGACCAATTATTTTCATATTGCTCATATTATTCTCGTCTTTAATTATTTGGCCGGATTCATAACAAGTGGTATCAAAACCAAGGTTTTTTGGCGATTTCTTGGAAGGTCCAAATTGGTTATTAAAGTGAGATTTGAACAAAGTCAATTGTTTTAGGGATGACAACTATGAAATTTGAGATTCCACTTTTGAATCGCAAATGAGATTTTTTGTTATCGCAGATTTTGTTTTGATGGTGGAAGAGAAGCAATGTAAAGGTCAGTTATATATCTTAGAAGGTTCGACAATCACTTTGAATACAGATTATGGTTTGATAAGAGGTAACGCATGTAAAGTTAGTTGTGATCGGGTTGCTCATGGTGATTTAAGCAATGATATTGAATAACTTCCCAGTAGTTCAGGTGGAGCTAGTTGTGATCTTGTTGATCATGTTGCTCGTGGTGTTTCGAACATGTATGACAATTCAGGTGGAGTTGGAAGTGCTCGTGTGACTCGAATAGGTTTGGTGACTCGACTGGAGCTAGTAATGAACGGAATGTAGGTAATCTACTGGTAAACAGGGCTTACAATTTGTTCACAGCTATTGAGAATACCTGGAGGGGTATGGTAGAAGAGGTGGAGTAATTTGGTGGAGTGTATTGTTTGGAGAATTTTATTGGAGTTGAAGAGTTAAATTGTATTCATTGTAATGTAATTCGTGTCAAAGTGGAGTTTGTTAAAATTGGGTTGTGATCTGAATTCTTGTTGAGTATTTGATTGAAAATACTGTTGGAGGAGTATTGAGAGTTGGTAGTGGACTTAAAGATGGCTTGAAAGAGTTCAAGATGAATTTGACTCTTATTTCATCACAAATTCTTCATTATTGAATTTACACAATGTATTTGAGCTTCACCTTATATTAAACTTTTCATGTATTAATTCTCTTAGTATGTTGGGAATTCTTTGGTTATAAATATGTAATGTACAACACATATTGGAATTGACCAATTATCCAATAGTTATTGGTCCATAGAAATTATTTGTAATTCCTTACTATTGATTATAGTAAATTCTCCACTTCTACTCGTGGTTTTCCCGGATTTGAGTTTCCACGTAAATCTTGTTTTCTATGTGATCCATTATTTTCAAATTACTCATATTATTCTCGTCTTTAATTATTTAGCCGGATTCATAACACTACACAACAATGACATAATGGAAGTTGAAATCAACCTACGATCTTATAAAAATTAAGGGTTTTACATTTAAGAATTGGCGACTCTAGCAATTTGTTTGTTCTTCGTATTTGCATTGATTGAGTTAGCACTTTGACACTATTGGATTATTTGGAATCTAATTATTACATTTCAATCGAGTGAAAATATTTAAGGACTACAAAAAATTATTGGTACATTTTTGTTTCAACAATTATATAGTTCTGATCTGCCTGCGGAAAATTTATGTGCACCTTCCCCAAAAAAGTTACGCCAAAGAATAAAATAAGTGTACATAGAAGAATTAATTTCATTACAAATTACTCAACGAGGATTGTTGCTAGGATATATCATATGACTATACAAACTACCTTGTTCAGAGTACATTTCAGGAGTAATTTCTTGACCTGTTATTGCGATATCATATAGGTCTGATTGTTCTGAGTTGTTGCGGTACAAAAGAAGAGAATTTCCTTGTTGATGCCAAGGATGTTTCATATATTTCCTTAATCCTTCCAACTCCATTGCCACTTCTTTCATTGTTGGTCTTTCATCACTCTTCAAGTTGAGGCATCTTTTGATTAACTCACCAACAGCTTGCAGTTGTTCCAAACTACCTTCCCTCAAAATCCGAGGCTCGAGCGTTTGAAAAAATCTGTTTTCTTTAATGGACATAATGAAATATGTAGCCAAGTTTCTCTCTTCTTCCGATTTCGTAGGTGAAAGAGGTTTCTTTCCTGTCATAAGTTCGGCAAGAACTACCCCGAAACTATAGACATCACTTTTCTCGGTTAATTGGCTCGTGTGGAAGTACTCCGGGTCTAAGTAACCTAGGGTTCCTTGAACTAGTGTTGTTACTTGTGTTTGGTCTAAGGGAACCAATCTCGACGCTCCAAAATCTGCTACTTTAGCAGTATACATATTGTCTAACAATATATTGCTCGACTTGACGTCTCTGTGAATAATAGGCATAGTAGCTGCTGAATGAAGATAGGATAATGCACCAGCAGCTTCGGCAGCAATTTTTAACCTATTTTCCCATGAAAACCATGGCATTTCACCATTATTATGTATATGGTGAAAAAGTGTGCCATTTGAAACAAATTCATATACAAGAAGAGGAACTTCAGCCTCTAAACAACATCCCAACAGTTTCACAACATTTCGATGGTTAACCTGGGTAAGAATAACCACCTGTCGAATATAAAAATCTAAATTAATAAGTTCGTCCCTTGTAACAACTTAATTTAAAATAAAGTAGTTCAATATGGTATCTTATAGCATGCAATGAGTAATAGCACCCAATGATATGTGTTCGTGTCGACCTAGCCATTTATGAAAAATGTGAATACGATGCCTTTAATGACACACAAAATCTGGACTGCATGTAAGAGGGTGAGGAATGTGTTGAAGACAAAAAAACCTTAATAAAATTATTTTTATTTATTTATTTTTTGTTGTTATTATTATTTTTTGTAATAGTTTAAGTTTTAGACAAGCTGTTGACCATTACCTCATTAATGAATTGCTCAATTTGGTTCTGATCCATTATTTTTGACTTCTTGACTGCGACTACACGATCATCAGATAAAATTCCTTTATAAACTGTACCATAGCCACCTCTGCCAAGAATCCGATCATCTGCATACTTGTTGGTGGCTTTTTCAAGTTCTTCAGCAGAAAATAATTTGGTTGATTCTACTCCACCCTCATTTGAAGAAATTTGCTGCTTCAAAAGTAGTCCACCATTTTGATGGAAGAATTGTTCTCTCATTCTAACAAGCTTCCTTCTCTTGACGCTAAAATATAGCCATGTCATAGCAATGATTATCGATACAAAGACCATGCTGAAACCTGAAATATCACATAAAACACATAATGGACAAAATTTCAACGAAGAAACGGCAACATGAAAATGATATATTGTAATATTTAACTATCCTATGGGGACAAAATGAAGTTTACTGAGTTTCTTTAAAATTTTGGACAAAAATTCAACAACCAAGCACAACTTTTACCATATTGTACTCTTTTATTATTATACAAGAAAATTAAGATAACAAATTGCTTTCTATCAATGCAAATAATAGTTAAGATTAAGTAAATTGACTTCCATTTTTTTTTGTTTTTTAATAATTAACAAAAGAATCACCTAGTGAAAACTTGATTACTGGGAACTGGGAATTCTTGGCAATGCAACCACGTCCTTCTTTTGTTCCATCGCCGGTGTATCCATGTTTGCAGGAACAGCTGAAGCTACCTGGAGTGTTTGTACAAATCCCATTTTCGTCGCATGGATTGTTCTTACATTCATCAATGTCTGTGGTACAACATCAAGGACATCTTCATTAAATAAAGAGATATTTTTATATATTCAATATGTCCCTTTCATTGAAAATTTATGTTCTGCACTTCTCGTGTGACATCTCCAAATGTTACCTAAATATCATTTCTCCACAAGTATATTATGTCAAATTGGAGATATTTTAAGTGATTTCAGAACAATATAAGAAAATGGTCTGGAGAGTGTTGAGTTTTGATACCCAATAAATTCGGGTAATGATGTTAAACCGGTTTTATT
>CAIGRP010107812.1:0-14589 GCA_903798385.1 Fraxinus cuspidata | reverse complement strand
ATCTTGAAAATAAATATGTGTTCATGAACTTGAATAATTTATTTACTAATAGAATAATTGAATAGCTATCAACACATGTGTACATGAACTTGATGACTTCATGTTATATTTAATATATCCATAAATAAATAATTGAATTGTAACATTTTTAGAGTAATTAAACATCCCACAAAATATATAAAGTGTACATGCATGAATTTGAAGAATTAATTTATTGAATTATAGTAGGATTTATAAAGCATTTCAAAATAACGTGCAATGCTTATTTAGCTGTGACTTGTAGGAATAAATGTACCATTTATTTTGTTTATTTACTAAAAAAAAAGGAATAAATGTACCGTTAATTCTTACTTAAGGGAGGAAGATAAGAAAAGCATGACTTAAAAAGTTTTTTGCATGATTACAGTTGTAGCTTTTTGAGATTATCTAAGTAACTTTCAATTTCTTAAATAACATTCAAAATTTGCTTTTAGTTTTCCCATACAGATGCTAATTCTGTTCTAATTTATTATGTTTTTCCCTTAAATGATGACATAATCAAACAATTTTAGGAGGAAAGAGAAATAAGGATTGTTATGCAATAATACACTCATTTTTTTTTTTTTTCTAAAATTGTTAAAAGACCATAATTTCCTTTCTTTTATCTATTTGGAGTTTGGATTGATAGTCATTCTGAGCTATTTAGCTAGAATATATGTGGTTAAACCATTGCACTTAAATTTTTCTCTGGGTTTTGAAAAAGTAGAAATTTAGTGGTGTATTTTTTTCTTTTCTGTAATGAATACAATTGAACAAATTCAACATTTATGTTTTCCATACAGAGTACTACTTTTATCTTAATTATGTTACCAGGTCTTCTATGCTGAATATTGAGCAATGTGATCTTCATTGTTTACCTTTTCTAGTGTATTTATCTGCTTATGCCTTTGAATAGTAGTAGGAAAAGAATAAAGATATTTGAGAGCATTAGATGATCATACTTCAATTAAGTTACTAATAGTTTCATGTTATTTACAGGGTGGAGTACACATACAACATTGGTAATTGCGGTGAGGTGAAGGTTACAACATGTTCTAACGTTTCGAATGTGGAAAAAGTATATGAAGCATTAGATGATGTCCATAAGGAAATTTTCTTGAAGTTGTGCTTTGGTAAACTGTAAGACATCAGGAACATGAAAATATCTAAACAATTAAGCCCTGCGAATGAGGAAGAGTATGAGAGCCAGATAAATGAAAATGGTAGATTGAGAAATAAATATTTCTCAACATCTAACAAGGTTACGCCTAACGAATTAAATGAAGCATTTGAAAAAGAGATAAAAGACATGGATGTGACCTAAAAACTTTCGATGAAATAGTATCTATATCGGAAGCACCTCGGAAAGAAATTATCAATAATGAGATATATTTTATAATACAAAATCATACTTGAGAGTTAGTTGATTTACCTCCAAAAACAAGCTTTTAGAGTGTAAATAGATTTTAAAAAAGAAACTAAAATCGAATGGATTCATTCGCAAATATAAAGTTAGATTGGTTGACAAGGGATATAGACAAAAAGAAGGACTTGACTTATTTGATACCTGCTCACTTGTAACTAGAATCACCTCTATAAGTTTGTTAATTCTTATTGTGGCATTACATAACTTTGAGATTCGTCAAATAGATGTAAATACGTCATTCTTAAATGGTATGTTAGAAGATGAGATATACATGGAACAACTCGAAAGGTTCGTATCTCCTAATCACAAACAAAATGTTTGTAAACTTGTTAAGTCCTTGTATAAATTTAAACAAACTCCTAAACAATGGCACCAAAAGTTTGACAAAACAATGTTGTCTAATGGATTTAAGATAAATGAGTGTGACAAGTGTGTATACATAAAACAGATAGCGAAAGCCTATGTGATTATATGTCTATACGTAGATGACATGTTAATAATAGTCAATAGTCACTAAATAATGTTAAATGCCAAGAGAATGTTAATGAAACATTTTGATACGAAAAACTTGGGTATGACTAATGTAATATTAGGGATTAAGATCTCCAGAACATCGAAAAAATTATACTTTCACAATCTCACTACATTGAGAGCATACTTAAAAAGTATAATGCACTTGAGGAAAATCCTGAGAAAATTCTTATTGACACAAGTTTTCACTTATTCAAAAATACGGGTGAATGTGTATCACAACTGAAGTATTCGCATGTTATAGGCAATCTAATGCATATTACAAACTGCGCTTGACCGGATATAACATTTGTTGTAAATAAATTTAGTAGACTTTCAAGTAATTCAAGTCATGATCATTGGAAGGCTTTAACAAAGATTCTTAAATACTTGAAGTATAATTTGACCTATGGATTAAACTTCACAAAATATCATGCGGTATTGAAAAGATATTGTGATGCGAATTGGATATCCGATATCAAAGATTCTAAGTCTACTAGTGATTATGTATTTACCATTGGTGGAGCTGTTGTGTCATGGAAGTCGACAAAGCAAAAGTTTATATATTGATCAACGATGGAATCAGAGTTTATTGCTTTGGACAATGCTATAGAAGAAACGGAATGACTTCGTAACTTCTTGGAAGATATTTCACGTTGACTTAAGCCGATACTTGCAATTAGTATACATTGTGATAGTCAATCGATTATTGGAAGGGCTCAATGCAGTATATATAATGGTAAGTCTAGACATATACGTCGTAGTCACAATACAATTAATCAACTGATCTCTAATGGTATCATCTATATAGATTATGTGAAATCAAAGGAGAACATCGAGGATCCACTTACAAAATGTTTACTGAGCGATCAAGTATGTTGCCACCTCTACTTCGCTCTAGCAACAACATGTCCCTTGACTATCGCACAGCCCTCCCTCGAGCAACAGTGTTATCCAAGAATTTTTTAATTCGTTTTTTAAAGGCTTGTTGTCCGATTCATTCATTCTTTAACCTAACATATAAATACCAAATGCCACAGAACGGTTTTTAAAAGGTTGATCACTGAGCAAATATTTAGTTTTTCATATTATCTTCTTCAATTACTCTTCAACATTCGTTATTCACATAGTGTTCTTGGGGGTGAGAAAAACATCAATTTCATAATCCAAATACCAAATTGATGCTTCCTTCATATATGTCAAAGTTTCTGAACATCAAGGGAAAGTGACTGGAGTTCCAGTCGTTGAATAACGCGGTGTTCTTTGTGTATCCACAGGAGATAGACAGTTTCATAAAGCTAGGAGTTGCTGCAGGAGAGCGCAATCCAGTATAATTTTAGAAACTGCAGCTGGGAGTTGGTGCATGAGCACAGAATTCAGGAGAGTTGTTGGAATTATAGTCAGAAGATCAAATAGTACGTGTCGTCGTTTGAAAGTTATAAATCGTTTATCGTGGATTGTTGACTAGTAAAATACCTGGAGTTTTTACCCAATTGGGTTTTTCCGTGATCAATCTGTATTATTTATTTCTTTCATAATTGCGATAGTTCAATATAGGAAATTATGAATTGCATGATTAACCATCTAGAAAATAATTAATAGTGACTTGTTGCTATTTAATTGTAAAGTAATTTTAATTCCGCATAATCAAATATTCACCCCCCTCTAAGTGTTGTTAGGGTCGAACTACGTATTTTCACAATTCATTTTTAATTTAATTCTTGAGTCATTTTTTTGCGCCACAAATAATATTTATACTTTATTTCCTATGAATGCTTTAAATTGTTGTTTGAAATATTATAATTCTAGATATCATAACATATATTGCTTGTAAAACTATGAATGAGATTCATATCATTGACGGTAGTGTTTTCCTCTATTAATTTAATTTTGATTTTTTTTTTCTTGAAATGGAAATGTGTAACAATTAAAATGCATGTTAATATTAGTAATGTAAACATTTCATGATTATTTAAAATCAAAATTCTTTACCTTAAAATATTGACTAAGAAAGGATGTCTATTTACATAAAAATTTGTTGAAGTCGAATATTCTTTGAACAAGATTCAAGCCAACTTAAAGTGTAAATGAGATTTTTTTATTGATAAGATTTGCCCATTAGAGTTGTAACTACCAATGTATTCTCTCTTTTCACCAAGGATATATTTGAAATATGAAGTATTTCATAAACTATCCCTCATTTTCTTTTTCCTTTTATCAAGGCTCCTATCCTTCCTTTTATAGGGGAAAGTTTACATACATCATTCACTTCCTTGTCTTATCAGCTACAATTTCGAACTGAGAAATTACATTTTTGGCACGTTTTGATTGGTTGACGAACTCGGCTTATCAGGTCATCATGAATTAACCTTACAAGTGGTCCCCAACAATCAATGAACTACTTAGGGAACAAAGCTAGGGCGTGATTGGTAGAATTGGTGGGCGCTGAAGTAAAGTTTTTCATATATCACTTGTCGATCGACTGTTTGTACTATGTGTGAAGAATATTCAATCCTTATGTTCCCTCAAACCTCAGCAATAACATGATCCGAACCGATCTCAAATATCCAAGCTTACATTAGCATTAACTTAATGCATACAATAAATTGTATTTAACAACTTCGGAGGTTGGATGTCAACAAAATTCACGGTGTCCTTTTATCAATTCATAAGTAAATAAATGACGCCTCGTGTCGGTAATGCAACGAAATTCCTATAGATGGGACGCTTAGTCATATTATTTGATGGACACTGTGACATTTATTATATATGGGAGTGTTTGACCACAATGATCGAGTAATCTTTAAATTATTGTATTTTTTATGGATCTACGTGCGTATCTATTCATCATATGTTAAATTATTGTTCACTGTTCAATTTTAATATAAGATGTATGGTTATTTTCAGCAAAATGTCTCTCAAGCCATTTTTTATTAATTTAAACTAAAACCAACTTAATGGAAAAAAATGTAGTTTAAAAACGTAATTTAATTTTTATATTGGTTGCGCATAAAATTGATTTTGTGCTTGAGAAGGAATGTAGTGAGGAACTACTTAGACAATAGGCAAGTCCAAGATGATTGCGTATTATATGTCTGAATGTAGATAATATGACTCGTCGTTCCATTTACACTTCAATATCAAACATATTAAACCAAAAGCTTGAAAGTTATAATACCTTTTATGACACACTACAAAACCTTCAGGACATGTTTGGTCATCAAAGTAGGAGGGTTCATTTCGAAGTCATTCGTACCTTATAGAACATTCGCATGAAACTCGAAATGCCTGTGATGGATCATATGTTGATTATGATTGTACAATTCAACCTGACGAAGAATCTAGGTGCAACCATTGATTTGAAAACTCTGATTGATATAATGTTGAACTCTTTTTCTAATATATCCTCACAATTTATTACGAACTATCATTTGCATGAACAATGCATGAACCTTGCGAGCCTTTGTTGCTTTGAGCTACCTTGTTTGACTTTTGGTGCTTTGATGTATTCTTGGGTCTGAGCTTTGGTCATTCAAGCTCGTTTATCTCATTGTGTGAGTTTGGGACATAATGGCTCAGCATTGTTGATTGATCTCATATTCACTATGAGACTTGCTTTCCGTATCAATTTGTAGCTCCAAAGTTAATATGGGAATAGACTTGAATTAAAAGGTGTCACCTTAAATGGTTATATCAAATACTAAAAAAAACCAATCCTATATGATTCAAGTCAATTTTCTCCCATGAGCCTCCACTCCACTGCACACTTTTATTCTTACATCTTTAATAAACGTTTTCATGTAACTACAAACTTTCCTCTCTCCCCTTTAACACTTTAATATTATTGTAAAATTCATGTGACATAGGTGCGTCAAAACCATTGGCACACTTGTTTGTTAATGGTCAATTCCAACCGTCCAAAGCTTGTCCTCTAACTTTTAAAGGGCCCATAAAATTTGATACTAAAATAACGTGGACGGCTATTATGAGGCCACGATGTTTACCACCTTTCTTGCTTATTTATTGTAAAATTAAGATGTTGGTTAATTTTGGACTGACCCAACCTCTATAATTTGATATTTTATTAATTTAGAGAGTTTGTTTGGGATTTTCACCACGTCAAGTCACTTTCCATTCTTCTAGATTATTCTATTGGGAATTTAATTGTGTATGAAATATGGATCTATTATGTACGAATATGGATATCCAATGTGAGTCCTTTAAATGATCTAGATATCAAAATTGATTGTTTTATTTCAACCGTTTTGAGTATAAATATTACGAGTTATACACATTATTATCGACTTGAGAATATCTATATAACGAAAAATATCAAATTTCACTAATCAATATCATCAAGAAGATTAGGTGATAGGAATTGTTTAATACAATCAACTTAAATAGAACGTACTCTAATATTAGTAGCAAAAAGAAATAAAAATTTAACTCAATACAATCAACTTAAATAGAACATACTCTGGTACAATCAATTTAAATAGAACGTACTCTGATATAGGTGAGCCACTATATTTCCCGACCAAATAATATATATTTTTGTAAATTAATAATAGAAGATAGGTTGATAACGTACGTCTTATAAATATACATAATCAAGCTAATATATTCAATTTGAATCTCTTTTTAATTATAAATTTGAAATAATATTAAAGGGTAGTATTAAAAATAATAATAATACTTAAAATCATGTTTATTTACTAAAAAGCAGTGATGCGAATATGCACTAACATATTCGGTATATATCATTAGACAATATTAAATAATAAAAAATTAAAATATTATCTATTATACTAACAATTCATATTTAAATTTGAGGTTTATTGTTTCAAATTCTTTGGGCTCGAAGTGTTAAAAATGTATTAGGAAGAGCACCTATAAAAATGATATTTTAAATGAATTAATAAATATATATGTTTCGATCCACTGGGAGAACAACACGTATGCAACAAAAAATTATGTATGATACAACATGTACATGTGGATGCAATATGCATAACCATTGATTCAATAATTCAATCATATGATAAGCACTACCACCCAATTGATATATGGACCCCAAGTGAAAATTAAAGTATCTGAAAAGATTGGAATATAAATCTGGCGCGTGATTAAGCCACGCATTGGATTTGGTCGGTCTCGATTTAAAGTTGGATTGTAATCAGATGCTACGTTACTATTGGATGCAATATCAAAAGAGAGAATCTGCTGAGTGGTGAGTATTGCACCGATAGTTAAGTACCTGCCCATAAGTCCTGCCCGTTGAATCTCGGCCACTTAAAGCATGAACAAATCCTGCCCGTTAAATCTCAGCCACTTAAAGCATGAACCAATCGGGTGAATGATCCCCGGGTAGCTTCCCCTTCTCCTTTTCGAGGTCTACCTGGAAGAATGGTCTGGCTTATATAAAAAGCAAACGAGATGGCTGGCCAAGTTTAATTCTTAAAACATTTACCTGAAAAATTGTAGTGTTCGTGATAGTACTCGACCTCTAAAGTTTTATTGCTATTGTACAAATCGTGTTTTATATGCTTAAATATTTCATCCTCACGTTGTAAGATATTTCATCCTCACATTGTGTAATACTTCATCATGTGACACTTTTATTACTTTTTTACGAGATGCCTCGATATACAAGATTGATATACTTATGTTTCCAACTCGTATTCACATTATTGTTGAGCACAGCTAAAAGACCTTGTCCCTGTCGACTCGGTTCTTTCAAATTATTTCTCATTATTAAGAAAAAGTAACAAAGATAAAATACGAGCTTCGAGGTCAACTTATAAGCCTCTGATTGTTCGCGATGAACCACTTATTGTTGAACACATCTATAAGACCTCTTTTTTTCCAAGATACCTTATAAGCCTCCGATAATTGGAGATGGGCTACAAGCTCACAGTCTCACTATTGTGGAGCACAGCTTAAGACTTCATCTTTTCGATACTAATTTATAAGTCTCTGATAGTTCGAGACGAGTCATCAGCTTGATGTTGTTCCTCCTTATTAGAGAAGCCTCATCATGTAAGATGTTTATTCATTTCCATTTAAGATGTCTCATTGTGTGAGATGCTTATTTCTCGCTCTGTTAGATGACTCGTCACGCGAAATGGTTATGTTTATTACTTGCTCTGTGAGTTGATTTTCCATACGAGATATTTATTCCTCACTTTGCAAGATGCCCCATTACGCGAGATGGTTATGATAATTTCTGCTCTAAGAGATGCCTCATCACACGATGTTTATTCCTTGCTCTGCGATGTACGTTGCCATGCGAGATACTTATTTCTTGATCTATGAGATGACTCACCATCTTTTATTGTGCCGTTGACAGGGGTGCTAAAACCAAAGCATATGAATTCCTGTTCTTATGAGTCGGGACACCAAACTTCTCCCAGACAAGCACAAAACGAGTCATCAATGGAGAAAGACAAGGAAGAGCAACTCTTCCTACTTTATCAATTCCAATAGCCTTGATGGAAGTATATCTAATTTACCGAAAGGAGATTGACGTCATTAACATGCACGATCCACATCTTTCCCAATCTCGCCAAATACCTTGTCACGTGGTATGTCCATCCCCCAATTCACGAAATGCCTCATCCTTCGAGATGCTTCGCTACGTGATATGTTATTACGTCAGCCTCAACAAGGAAGGTATAACCATTTTTTTCAAAGTGGACTTGCTTCCTTAACGTGCATGAGTCATCTCTTTCCTCATCTCGCCAGATGCTTCTTCACGTGAGATATCCATTTCCCACCTCACCTGCCAACAATATCAAAGATACGTTTTTATATTTCAAAAATATCATTAACTTCCCATAATTCTAAAATTGAGTATCACGTTTACCTCTTGGCCACTTTTTGAGCAATATATCATCTAAAATGAAATTGATATACCTAAAAATGTCATTGAGGAGAAAATGATAATTCTTTTTATGATTAGTTTCAATTTAATTCTTTCAAAGTAAACTATAAAAATATAAATTGACATGTTATATATAGGGCACGTTTGACACATTTTAAATTCTAATAATATAAATTTACTTTTTTTTTAATTATTTTGAAATATTGCAATGACTAATATATCACTATCACATGACATTCTATTATACAACATGGTCATCGTTTATTATACATAAATTTTGAAGATGTATAATATTTTAATGAATAAACGTATACGGTTGTTTAACTAATTTACTTGAATTGATAAAATTACACGTTTTTAACATCTTGTTTTAGTTTATAAATTTTTAAATATGATTTTTTATTGATAAATCTGCATTTGTTAATATTTGAACGTGTACATATTTTTAAATATATAACTAATTAGAAACTTGAACGTGTATATATTGATAAATCTGCATTTTTAATATTTTTAAATATATAACTAATTAGAAACTTTAAATCATGAATACTAAATTCTTTAAAAAAAAAAAAGGCTTAAAATTTTACTATCACATATTAGGTGTGAACACATTTTGGTATTAGTGATATTTGAACTATATTCAAACCAAATAATTTCAAACGATTTAAGAAATTCTTTACAAAACAACAACCATTTCATTTTCGAATTGGGTGCACTGTTCGACTTGTTTCAAGCGATTTCCAACTATCGAAAACTAAATTAAACAATTTTCAAATAATGGTTTCGATTCATTGGTGGCGACCCTTTTTTTTTTTTGTTTACCCCTAGTATGCATATGTAAAGTCTTTATGTATTACTTAATTATTAGATGGAACAAATTAAATTGCAACTAATTGTAGAAAATTTATCTCTTTAACTAACAATGATACTTTCTACCTCTCATTTATATTGGCTGGCTTTCCTTAATTTCTTGTCTCAATTATATAGTCATGTTTAATATAACTTTATTTAGTTTGTCTAGTTATAATCATTTTTTTCAATTTACTATAATTATATAAGGGTAAATTATGAAAGTTTTAACAAAAATTTCTTTTTCAATAATATTAAATAAAATTTCTTAATTCGTGTAAAAAACAAAACCAACCTATATAAATCATCGTCGCATCAGACCAGAAACTCTTTGTTCACGTCAACGCGCTTTCATATATTAAATAAAACTTAAAAGTCTGCTCAACCGTTTATAAGATAAGATGATGAAGTGTATTTGCAAATTCAGCATCGACCATTGGCAGCCCTCCTATAGTGGCCTGGGTTGACTTGCTCAGTATCCCACTATGGAAACAAAGATTTTTAATATACTAATTATTTATATATAATTTTTAAAGTCCACTCCTCTTTAAAGGTTGATACTGTCTTAATCAATGAAGTGTCTTCGTGTTGGATACAATTTATAAATTTAGTTATGGTCATTTAACCACGATGAGGATGAAGGTTGGGTGAAAAAAATTGGAGGTTCGAATTGACTAGTATTGAAGAATCAACGGATAAATCGCGGTTAAAGGGTGTCATTCGAACACTAGTTCTCCTTCGAAATGTATTGAGGCTCAACAATTGACCGAACATTTATGGATGGTGCTGTATCGATGCGAGTTACAAGTATGATATCAAATCGAGACAAACTTTGAACACTAGATGTGAACACATTTTCGTGGGTCCAATGATAAAAGAAGTAAGCCCCCACCCCCCACCCCACGTAGCCTCCATTATTGGAGATTTTAATTTTTGGAATGGTATTATTTTGAGAATGGGTGGTTGAAAAATAAGGAAAATTTTTCAATTTATGTGTAATATTATTTCATTGAAAAATGTATAGTTAAAAAGAAGACATAAAAATATATTAAAATTTTAATGGAGCCAAACAAGGATAAAATGTAAAGATACTTTCGACAATTACTTTTTTAATTAATGTGGTTTCAACTTTCATCTTAAAAGAAAACAAAGACAAGAAAGATGACATGGGCACCAACTGACTTTTACTTTTACTTTGACTTTGACTTCGTAAAGACTTGCGAAAAATATCTAGGCCCTGAACTAATTATTTAGTTATCTACCACCTCCACTTGCAAATATAAAATTTAACTCTTGCACCACAATTTGGTAACACCACCAACCCCCTAAAACCACGTCCTTCCCTTTTCTCCCATAGGCCTAACAAATATGACATTTTGGGATCGAAATTTTGAAAATTCAATTCGATTATATGCCAATCAATTCGTCAAGCAAACAAATCTCACGATCACTTTTAACTCTATTTCTTAATTACCTCCATGTTCTAAAAAGAGTGAGGCGTTGAGGCAAAGTTTCAAGTTAGGCGAGCCTAAACGTAAAAAATATTTAAAAATATTATTTTGAATTTTTAATCAATTTAAAAATTATTTAACAATTAAAATAATTAAAAAAAAAAAAAAGACACTTCTAGATGTAAAAAAGAATAGGAAAAAAAAACCGTGCCTATGTTCGAATCTTTTCGGCACGCTTCGCGTCCAGACACCGTCTAAATGCACATTTTAGAACATTGATCATCACAATGCTTTTAAAATTGTTTCTAACGATCATTTTTACTTTCAAAGTTGTCTTTTACTTTGGATAATTTGAAAAATTAACGGTCCTGTTTGTCAAATAGTCAAAATTGCCATTTTTAAAAGGAAGGAAATTGAATGACAATGGAAAATAACATTGAATGAACCTCGACTATTCAAAATAATTTTAAGATTGAAAAGTTAATGCTAAGATTCGACATTTTATGACTTTTATATTAATGATAATGCCATGACATGCATGTCCATGGAGGATGTTTGTACATCAGGATGTTGGCATGACAGATGGCATCTCGAGGCATTTGGAAAATATCATAGCCACGTATGCTTCTCAGAGGAACCAGCTAAAGATCTCCCCCCTCTCTCTCTCTCTCTCTATACTCTGTTCTCCGATTTCTCTCAAATCTCCAGCAGAATATCTATTCACTGCCACACATAATTGTTGCATTTACCGTCGCTTAAGAGAAGCTGGATCGGCTCGTTTGTTCAAATAAGATAATAAATTCTTGATTTTGTCGCAGGCTTCAAAATTCCTGGAAAATTGAACCAAGGTAAGAATTTATATTATATATATATTTTTTTTATTATAAAATATTAATTTACGACAAGATATTTTGTTCTTGAATCCTAATATTTTGGTGTATTTTTGGTTTAGGGTTGAAAGAGTTTCTGTGATAAAAAAGTTAAAAATGTTGTCGCTGGCTTCATATCAATTAAACTTGAGAAAGTAACCGATCTCTGGTTTAGTAGAGTCTGTGTTTGATAGTTTTAGTTTCCATTTCTTGTAACACCGAAGAGAGGAATTATAGTTTATCTATTGATAATTTTTGGGTCGTGATAGTTAAGATATTTTCACTTAATTTCAACCAAGGCATAAATTGAGTCAACTTATTGTGCTTTATGATCTGAAGTTTGTGTTTTCTCAACATTTTTGGAAAATAAATGAATAATTTTTAACAAAATTATAATCTTTGTTAGGGATTTGACGAATTAATGGAGTGGCAGGGTACGGAGCACAATTATGATACCACGAAGTTTACGTGCAATAAACTCTGTGGGCTAATATTTGATTAGAGTTGAAGCTTTATTGTAATTGACCGGGATATGTTCAAGCTCTCTGTTTGGTTTCAGGAAAATTTTGAATTAGAGTCTTTGATACTTGATTGGTAGCAGTTCACGTGGAGGTTTATGAGTTTTTACATTTTGAACATACTTATGGGATAAAAAGGTCTATGGCAACATCCAACGAGAGGTGGATTGACAGTCTGCAGTTTTCCTCATTGTTTTGGCCGCCTCCACAAGATGCTGAGCAACGGAAGGTGTGGTTTTTATCTTGCACATTTCTTAAATTTGTATTCATCTCAATATATTTTCTATGTTCGTGTTGAATCATGCAGTTTCCCTCTGATTGCATGCAGCATATTTTAGTTGCTGATTAGTTCCATGGTGCATGACTTCATTTTTTTTAATTATTTTTATTCATTTATTTTTTGTTTTAACAGGGTTGTGTTTTATTAAATAGGTTCCTTATGTACATATGAAAACGTGCTTTACTAGTGCTGAAGGTTTTCGCTGCTATTGTTATGGGAAGGGTCTTGTGCTCAGCATTGAAATTTTAGGTGTTTGTTTCTGTGTTCTGAACCATTGATTTCCATCTTACATGGAGCACCTAACTCTCAACAGAAAATTTTGTGAAGTTGAGCGCTTGCGCATACATAATTTTGATTGGTTAATGTTTGTCCATTTGTTACTTGTTCCAGATTCAAAATTTGTGTGCTGTAACTTCTTTTGAGTTCAAGCACATTTATTGCTGTTTCACATTGTGCTACTTATATCAGTTCAGGTTCTCATTTAACAGTAAGCTTTTTGGTTTTGGCTGGGTAGGTAATGACTTTCTCTTGCTGGGTGACCATAATAGTTATTGTTGAAGGGGGTTTTTTTTTTTGAAGAAATTAGAATAAAAATGCAGAATAGTCAGAGCCTAGAAGGAAGAAAAACTATGGGAAGCAACTGACTGTGAAGATGAGTGTTATAGATATTTCGAAAGAGTGACATTCCCTATAAGTTTGGGATGCATGCTATTGAAATGAAGCAAATTATCATAATTGGAACTGTTGAACAATAGTCTGTACTCTGAAATTTATGTTGAAAATAAAATATTCTCAAAGGAATCTTTGTCTTCAACGCATCACCTCACGTGTAGGCGGTGTTCATTTCTTTCCATACCCAGAGGTCACACAGAGGAGATTGTATTCAGATCATTTCCCCATTTCGCTATCTGGGAATGCAAGGCGAAATGGAAGAAGGCCTTTTTAGGTTCGAGAGGATGTGGCTAAAAGTTGAAGGTTTTGGGAAACGAGTGCGGTACTGGTGGGCATCCTATGAATTTAGGGGGTCTCCTAGTTATGTGTTCGATCGGAAATTGAAGGCCTTGAAAAATGACCTTAAGAGGTGGAATGAGGAGGCGGTGGGAGATGTTAGCTATTGCAAAAATCAATGTCTATCAGATATTGAAGAGTTGGACAAGAGGTGGGAAAGTCGAGGACCGGCAGAGGATGATAGGGTGAGACGTGGAGAATTAAGGGAAGAGCTGGAGAGGTTGTTGGAGATGGAGGAGATTGCTTGGCGTCAGAAATCTAGGGTCAAGTGGTTGAAGGAGGGGGACATATGCACCCAATTTTTCCATAAGATTNTCTATCACTATGTTGAAGGTTGATGGGGTTACTTATGAGGATCCACTGGATATCGGGACCCATATGGTAAGCTTTTATCAGACTCTGTATAGTAAGCAGTTGGACTGGAGGCCAGAATTGGATGGGCTTGACTTTTCTACTATTAATGAGGAGGATGTAAGTTGGTTAGAGAGACCATTTGGGGAGGATGAAATTAGATGGGTGGTGTTGAGCAAGGCACCAGGACCTGACGGGTTCTCTTTCTTATTCTATAAGGCATGTTGGGAAGTAGCGCGTTCAGACATTTTGGATGTCCTTACCAATTTTTTTCAGCGTGGAAGATTCTTAAGAAGCGCTAATGCCACGTTTATTGTGCTTAATCCTAAGAAATCGGGAGTGACGGATATTAAAGACTTTCGCCCCATTAGCTTAGTGAGGGGGGTTTACAAGATTATTGTGAAGATTTTGGCAAATAGATTAAAG
>CAIGRP010107808.1:0-11203 GCA_903798385.1 Fraxinus cuspidata | reverse complement strand
TCGACGAACCTATACATGGGCTCATATCAATCAAACATGCCTCAAATCATTTTACTATAATCTAGGCATTCGAAGTGACGACGTCTATTTTGCCAAACTCTTCTCCTTCAATTCGTGCATCCCACAACACTAAATTCCCAAATTAGCATCAATTGAACCATCAACAAACCTACGACAATGGGTATGAATCTAATTAAATCAATTATCCCCCAACTGTTTCAATTTCTAGTCCAAAACTCTCCACGGGCGCGATACACGAAGAGAGCTGTCTGACCAAATTGATGGGTCCTAAGTGCTCCAATCTTCAAATTCATGTAGGGAGGACGATGGGGGAGTGAAGCGAGGTTGGTGATGGTGGAGTCCGGTGGGCTTGGTGATCGAAATGTGGTGCTATATGGATCTATAGGTGGCAACTTGGTAGTTTGTGAAAGTGGCAGTGGTAGTGGTAGAAAATTTATGATTTCTTTGTAATTTTTTAAAGACTTAAGGACTATAGTTGTAGTTGGTTATTCATTTTTTTCTTTTTGTTTCATTTGAATAATGAGGGTAAAATAATCTTTTACTGAAAAAATGGATAAAAATGACATTTTGACAAATAGAAGGTAATGGTCAAAATGTCAAAAAATGAAAGACGTGGACGTATTGTACAATGACATTGAAAGATATGGATGTTATGTACTATTTACCCATCTTTAAAATACATCTATTAATAGAAGCAAACGTATTAGGCAAATATGTTGATATCCTTTTGTGGAAGTTTGAGTTTTCCTTGTTCCCTTCTCTCTCATATTAGACATAACACCGATTTTCTTTTTAACATTAACCAATTAACGTGAAACTCTTGTTCACTTCACTAGTTTTAAATAACAGTAGGAGATTCAAGAGATATTTTAAATTACGACTTTTTAATATATTAGTTAACAAATATTGCAACATACTCATGTTTAGCTAATTTTTATAGTGGTCAAATCGTTTTTATATGCATATTTCATAAAATTCATAGATATTAACGGGTCACAAGTTGAATGTAAGTCGATGTTCAGTCTGTAACACCTATAAAACTATTAGCGAGAATTTTTTTAATCTTACTAAAGATATATAGTCTAAACTATTCATAAACTTTCCCCAAAACATAAAATGAAAAATATAACGAGGATTACGACTTATGCAAGTCTTTTCCCCAAGAAGACAAAAGTAACCAATAAAAGTACAGGTCCGCAGGACCGGCTGGAAAGACAGCCCGGTTGGGCCACCTTTTCAGTGTAAAACAGTTTTCAAACCTCAAAATGGTGGGAGTACATGAAAAAATAATGATAACATTCTCCTTAGGTTTGAAGGAAATCTTATAACCCAGCCCTGTTTGAGCAGCATGAGTGTTCTTATATATACGGTTTCAACTTATAGTTTCCACAGTTTCAACTTATTTTGTTGAAAAAGCAACTTTTAAACATAATCTAAACGAGCAGGGATAATAGGATACAGATCTAAACGAGCAGAGATATGGATAAGGATAATATAATTGAAGGGAGAAATAAGCAAATACAAAAAACTCGCAAAAAAAAACTTTCATTTTTTGGAGATCAAAGATCAAACTCCACTACAATTTATTATATCAACAAGGTATCAACAAGGACAAAAAACATGGGTTCTGTAATCAAGATTTTGAAATGCTATTTTCTTCCTTGTTATTTACAGATTGACGCCTAAAAATCCACTTCCAAACCTTGTGCCCTTTGCTCCCTTCCTTCAATCCTCTCTCATTCATTGTTATTCTACAAGATCCCCCACTGCGTTTAAGATTTGTAAGAGAAGTTCCAGATTGATCAGACTTCTTTGAAAAATCAAATTTCGGTTCTGCTGATAGATCAAGATTCAGATCAATGAAAGCTGATTCATCCATGGCACTGAAATAACTTTCTTTAACTGGATAAACACTCCTTTTTGCAGTGCCAATTTCAGCATCAACCCCACCTCTGAATCCACTTTTTCTTGGATCAAATCCACTTTTTCTTGGGTCGGATTCTGAATCCAGGAAAACCCCACTTGTGACATCAGAGATTTTTGCACTTGAAAATGCATAATCGCTGGCTTCATCCCGGAAACTGCACAGTGACCTAGACCTAGAAATACTCATGATACCAGAAACCCATGTTTCTATTTTATCATCAAAAGATTCAAATTCACCATTTTTCTCAAAAGCCCTATTGCTTTTTTTCTTCTTAAATAACCTTTTGATCTTCGACAACCCATTACTTTTCTTTACTTCAACACAACTGCTACTGCTCCTCCTCAGTAGAATCACTTCTTCTGATTTCTCCTCGACTCCTTTTCTTTTTATCTTTAAATTCTTCAGCTCATCAGTTTTCTCATTAAACGAGATTCTGCCAACACTTCCAAACTCTATAGTGCTGCATGAATTTCTGTATGAAGAAATATTTGAACAAGAACATGAAAACAGACGCTGTTCTCCGCATTCTGTACACACCAATTTAACAAGCTTTTCTTTAAGGCAGTAGGCACAGATTCCAACAGAAGATGGAGATGGGTGTTTCCTGCAAGGCATTTCTGATGCACAATAGTTGAAACCTGAATCGTTGTTGTAGATTTCAACAGCTTTGCCTCTCTCTTTCATGGCTTCTGGTTTTTTGGCTTAAAAGAAAAACAAAGAAACATCAAATTATGCGAAGATTTGATGAAAAAAATTTGAGGCTACAAGAGCTATGTATGGCTGTGTAGATTGTAGGTGAAGGTCAGAAATAGGCTTCGATTGAGTAGTACAATTTGAGAAATCTGAATGCATCATAAAATCATTGCATGTTATGTCCTTGTTTCAAATATTACCTGCAATGTCAAAAAAACTCAGTATGTTAGGATCAATAATTCTATGGAAAATGCTACATGTACACCGGTGTACAGCCCCCTCACAATAGGGGGCCCACAAATTTTTTATTTGAGTTGGGCCTCCGTTTTTTGTGAGTGGAGTGTACACCCCGATGTACAAATAGCATTTTTCTAATTCTATATATACATTCTTTTCTTTACATTCACATTGAAATTGATATTCTATTTGTTTTCAAAAAAATGTGAATGAAAAATGTGTTTTTTTCTTTACATGTTTAATGATTTGTTGTCAAGTGATATAATGTAAATGATGTAAAAGATAATATACATATAGTATGATTATATTANATGAAAAATGTGTTTTTTTCTTTACATGTTTAATGATTTGTTGTCAAGTGATATAATGTAAATGATGTAAAAGATAATATACATATAGTATGATTATATTAAGACGAGATTTTCCAACATTTCACTGGTTGTGGTCCTAAATTCTTACGTGATCGAAAATATTAACATGAATGTTAAAATTGCACGTGATTTTTATTGAATTTGTGAAAAGTGTTAGATGATTTCAGGGTTAGAGCCATGTATATTTTCCAATACAGACACAATTTAATCAAAGTCGTATTTTGATTTTTTGGGTTCTAAGATGAATTTTAAATTTGAGGTCTTAAATTAAAGTATGCAATATGCATTCAATTTTTTTTAACTAATATATAAATTCAAAACTCAATAAACCAAAAAAAAATATTGAAACACGTCCAAAAAATTATTTAATACACAAACAAAGCAGTATGTCAATACACATTCTACTTATAAAATAAAATTAGGAACAAATCTATCAAGTTTTCATATGCATGCTATTAAATCAACCAAGATTCACTCCAATTTCTAGCCTCGGTCTAAAAAAATAATTAAATAAACTTTATGTGAACCTTTTACATAATTTTATCCATTTTGTAGCTATGGTACAAAGCTCATAGGTCTTGATGCAAATTTCATGTCTAGATAAAATCTTGAGTTTATCTAACTTTTCATTTCTGACATCAAGTTCTTTCTATATGCATTTACTGCGGCCACTGCAACCAATAATAGTTGGCGACTTACCCCTTCGGGGGTGGCCGAGTTGGTGGAGCAGGTGAGCGCGGAGATCGAAGGTCACGAGTTCGAATCCTCTGTCAACATTTCCTCGGTCGAGCCCGTCGCACATAGCTTGTCTAGTGCAGTTTATCTCTCATGTGTGGTTTGCGGGCTATTTCACATGGAACGAGGTTTACCCAGTGCGCACTAACGAGTAGCGGCTGTGGGTTTCTAAGTCAACAAAAAAAAAAAATAATAATAATAATAATAATAAGAGGTGGCGACTTCTCTTTCTATCTCTAACTCTTTCTACGTATGTACATATATGCATAGCATATATATGCACGAGAGATTCTCTTTTTTCTCTCTAACCCTCTATTTCTCTCTTTAATTCTCTCTAAATATGTACATCGGCAAACATAGGGTGTTGATTTTTTTTACTTAGAAAACTTCAGTGTAGACCATAGACGCTTGCCTGCATTGGCCTTAAGGTGGCTCTGCCCCCTGAATGATTTGATGGTTGTATCATCCAACACGTGAAAATTATATGTAATTTTAATATTTACGTTGACGTTTTCATTCATTTATTAAATAACTTGTAATCAAAAACTACAACTTGTAATAAAAAACTACAATTTGAAGGTAGGGAACCCCATAATAACACCAAGTAAAATGTTGAGGAGTCCTTAATTTCTTTCAAAATATTATTATTATATTGTTAAATTTAATATTTTAGAATTTAATTTGGGTGTCAACTTGTAAAGGATAAAATGGTGAACAATTCACGCTCATTAAAATCGATTCTTGTTTTTCTAGTCAAATAAATAAAGCTATCCAATTTTTATACAATAATGTTGTCTAACATCAATGGTATTGAACATCAATTTAGGTGTTGGTATATCATATATCCTATTAAATGGGAATTAATCTACTTGTACAATGAATTGTACAAGTAGATTGACAATGTGTTATGTGTTAAGATCGTTACTATTGATTTCAAAAACAATTTTTTAATAGACAGAATGTCTACTAATTCACAAATTGTCTAACTAATTGTACAAGTAGCATGACTCATTAAATGGATTATAAATAATTGTATTTATCCCTTGTTTGAGCTCTATTTTGGAAGAAAAATATATTTGGAATAGTATTTTTTTGTAGAATATGTTTAATAAGCCCTTGCTTGGTGCATATTTTGGGAGTAAAAATGCATTTTTACTGTTAATGTGATGTGGAATATATGCTTGAAAAAGATAAGAATGCATTTTTACTGTTAATGTGATGTGGAATATGTGGTTGAAAAAGAAGAAAAAGTTATTCATGTGATAAAATATTATTTTATTGAAAAATGTGAAGAATGAGAATGAGAAAATAACGTGGTTCAAACAGGGGCTAAATAAGAAAAAAAATCGATTTACATGTAAAATTATTTTATTAAAGAATGTGTAGTTGAAAATGAGTTTAGAAAAATTGAGAGTCCGTTTTGGTTTGTGTATCAGTTTTAAATTTCGAATTCATTTTCGATTTTTCTGTTTTGAAAGTTTGTTTTAAGATTACTAAAAATGCATTTGGTTTATCATTTTAAAAAATTATTTCTTGAAATAGAAAAATATAAAACAAGCTTGGCTTGAAATTTTAAAAATTTATCTTATGACATTTTATTTTATGAAATTTAATTATTCAAGAAAAGTAGAATAATTTTATACTAACATGTTATCAAGTAATATATAAAATTGAAAAATTTAGTGAATCTTAAAATATTTTTTCACTTTAAAATTAAAATAATAAAATGAGTTCAAAATATGAAAAAATAAAAATTAAAGACGTAAATTAAGAATATTTTTATTTGTGTTTATTTAAATATATTATTTTTTTAAGATTTCGTTGTAAATAATTAGTAAGAGTTTGAATTATTTTCATTTTTTATTTTTCTAGAAATTTAACTTTTTCAAAATTTTTATTTTTTAGAATATATCAGTTTTATTTTTTATTATTTTTTTAAATTTAAAATTTTATACTTTAGAATTTATGTTTATATTTTTTAAGATTTTTAATTTTATTTAAATAAAATTTTATTAAAATATTCGTTTTTCATGTTGTGAGTCTTTTCAGAATTTAAATGAAAAATACTCAAAACGTCAAAAACACATTTTGAGTTTTACGTTATAAATTTAATCTTGTTTTTGAAAATGAATGTTTAGAAGTATCACACCAAAAAAGTTTTTAGTGTTTTGTAAAATTGAAAACTGAAAACAGTTTGAAAGCAACAAATCAAACGTGCCATGAGTTTTTGATAAAATGGGGGCCCAAGCAAGGGTTTAATTAAATCTGTAACTTAATGTCACTAGTACTGTTACTTAAATTGATGTTAAATATTAGTACTAATAAATATTATTACTCATTTTTATAATACTAAATTTGAATAATTATTGGGGTTTAAGGTTTCATCTTGAAAAAATCATTTTTTTTTAATTGAGCAATTAGGAATCTTATTGTTGATTATTGTTTTTTTGGGTAATCGATTTTAGATTTTTATTCTTAACATGTCTTACAAGATGATGTCACATTTGAGAACGTCAATTTAAAAATTAGACACATGTTTGAGTTTTAAATAAGTCGATCCTTTTCATTTTACATCACTCTACATGGTGAATTTTATTAATAACAAAAATATAAAATAGTACATTTTTTTTCAAGGGGTTAAGTGTGCCCTTCAACTAAAGTACGAAAAGGATAATCTTACCTCGTTTTTAGACAGAGTACAAAAATTATTAAAATAAAAATAAGCTATGAAATCTCATGTAACCTCATCTCTTTTCCAAATCACGTATCGCGAGAGGTGTTTACAGTGATACTCACCATTTGATATAATCGATTGTTCGTTTGAACTTTTTAAATTCTGTTTGATACTGTACTAAGAGCCTATTTTTGTGAAAAATGATTTTTTTAGAAAGTTTGATTGAAAAATAAGGAAAACTTATGGATCCAAGTATATATTTTTTATTGAGATAATATATAATTAATTTTAAATAATTTGTATCAAATTGAAGCTAAGTTTTAAATTTCCATCCTCAAATATCATTTTTTTTTTAACTTGATTATTTCCAATCATTAGGTGGCACAGCACGCAGCCTACGACTTTTTAAAGCCAAAAAGAGTCGTAAACTTTACGTTTTCTTTGACGAGAAACAGTGTAATTGCAAGATATCCAAAAAGATATCATTGTGTGGACAACTCACACAGTTGAGTAGAGAAAGGCACTAATTCGAATAGACCTCTCCATAAATTTTTCTCTTGGTTGAATCAATCAATATTGAAGTCTTTCACTATAAGTAATTATTTATGTATATGTCAATCAATCTATCGTATCTGCCATGCCTAAATTTCAAGATTTTCTATGCCTCAAATTTAAGATTTTTTATTTTATTTTTTAATCACATATTCTTTGTCACTTTATTATTTCACAATGCATTTTATACAAAAAAAAATAGACTCAAATAGACCCTTATTTTTTTTTCAAACTTTTTTTTAACAATATATTCTTCAAATACAATAATTTTACAAATAAAATCGAAAAATTTTTCATACTCTTTAATCACACATTATCCAAAAACAATTACTATTACAAAATTTATTCTTAAAAAAAAAATAATAATAATAACAAAACTACATGGGGCTCAAAGACACCCTTAAGCCATCTCCAATGCATGCACTAAAATTTGAAAGTAAGTTTTACCCCCGTTGTGATGAAAAATCTTGTGCCAAATTGAAAATATTTTCAACCCGATGCATCAAAAGTTGCACCAATGAACAATATTACCTTCTTCATTTTTTAATTCTTAATAATTTATTTATTTATTTATTTATTTTATTAGTACATAAATTACTAACATCCGATTTTGATGTTTAGTTAACGTAAATATTTTAATTCATTCCTTAATTATTATTGATTAAATGATTGAAATTTATTATAAAATGCACATAATAATATAGTTAAATTAAGAATTAAAATTTATTGTATAACAAAAAATAAAATTTGTTCAATTAAGAATAAGAATGGCAAAAATGGTACATTTCTTAATTTACTTAGCACCATTTTGGTGCAAGAATAGTCAACTGACCAATCGATTTTCTAAGTATGTTTTAAAAAACAGGGATTGATTTATCAAAGGCGACTGGAGTCAAACTTTTCTCTGTTACTGGTTCTGAAAAAAGTATGATTTTTAGATGACCCATGTATAGATCTACGTATTGTTCCAATATTACTGTCAACAGAAATTATAGGCTTGGGCTGCACCAAATTATTCAAGATAAGAAGTAATGCATTGACGCATTTAGGGAAGATGGTTTCAATTGAATTATCGGTTGTACGCAATGGGTACATAGGCATTTCTGGCCTTCAACAAAGTGGGTTTGAAGCAGAATAGTGGGTGGGGGTAGGGGTTGGGATGGTGAGGTGAGATTGGTGGGTGCCTATAAATTGAAGTCGCGATTTCTTGCCCACTCAGAGAAGAAGAATAAAGAATCAACAAGGAATTGGTGTTCATGGTTGTGGTGGTGGTCGATGGCGGTGGTAGATTTCTGATTTCGGGTTGATGGGTTGGGCTTGTGTGTGGGGGTGGGGGTGAGGGTGAGGGAGAAGAAATTCATTTTCCTTTTTCTTTTACTTTTTATTTATTTTTATTTTTTTGTTTTGATTTAACTTTTTAATTGTTTATGGGAAAAATAATAACTTACCATTTTGCCCTCCCCTATTTTGGTAGAAAGTGGTCAGTTTTTTATTTTAGTGACAAATGACGGAAAAATGGATGGAACGGTCCAAAAGGGCCTCATGTGCAACATTTGGAAAGGTTAGGGTGACGATTGCAATAAATCAAAGATTTAGGGAAAGTCTGCTAATATTTCAAAGGTTTGGGCATTTGCTGCAATTATCCTTTTTTTTTGTATCTCACTACTTCGCCCTTGCCTATTTGTTCCCTATTTTTTAAAGTTCAATTTATCCTAAACTTATTTTAAACTATATATTCTCCTAACAAAATAATTTTATACGTGAATCTATAATTTTTTCTTACATTTTAATCGCACATTCTTAAAAAATCGCTTTTCACAAAATTTATTATCAAAAAGGTTCTACCAAATAGGACATTGTTATTTTGTATTTCATGATTTCTCATTATGTTAGTCTGTAGGATTGCAATTGAAATATCGTGAATTTACTTAATTATATTTGAAAATGTGTATTATCAAATATGATGTCGCAGTTTCTTTTTCTGTTGTCTTTCTTCAAAATGAAAAATGTGATTATTTAAATTATTTTATTTATTTCAAATGATATGGATGCAAATAATTTGCAAGGTTATTTGATTTTCGAAAACAACAGCGGCTTTGAGAAAAGAAGTCTGATTCATATTTGTATTAAAAAAGAGACATGTTGGTTTCTAAAGCATTCAATTAATTTGAATGGATGCCAATTTTCAAATCAAGGTGAATGATTAATGATTCACCTGTTTGTAATAATATACAATTGCACTTAGATGCAAGTTTTGGAAATGATTTGGTAGGAAAACTGCCAATGGCAAGTACAGTTCACGTGCCAATATGAAGAAGACACTCGAGGAGTTTCATGTTTTGCACGCGATGTCCTTTTCCACGTCTCGTTTTGAAAACCGACCAACGTGGTGCAATTCATGAACTGAATCTAAGTGTGTGTTGACCGTGGTATGGTCAGATTAAACTTGAGTCAATCACAATTCAAAATGGGGATGAATTTCTTTAAAATAAGAATATGGCTTTACATTTTTATTTTGTGAATTGAGTGTCCTAAATACGGAAGCACATGGACTTTCATGAGACACAGGATATTCTAAGTCATTTATTTGTTGACGAGAGGTGAATTAAAATTATTTATATCCGGTAGATAAATATAATTAATCATGTGATCGAACTTTTAATGGTTAGATGAATATTATGTTACTAAACGGTGTCCTACCTAGCATTGTGGGAGTTTTTTTTTTTGTATAATATTCTCAATTTGAATTCGAATATACCCAAAATTTGTGAGGGCTGGCATTGTTTTCTTCAAATTAGAATATTGAGATATTCGAGAATATTTTAAATGATAAACTGCACTACAGTGAATATCTTGTTAAACTTAAAGCGTGCACGATATTGAAAAATAGATATCCAATGCAAGGATTCAAATTATACTAGTAAATAGTTTTACTGTTGAGAGTATAATTATTTTGTGGTATTACTCAATATAACTTGAGAATTGAAAGAAATTAGAACTTTCAATAAAGTTAGAAGGAAGTATGATAACTTTAAAGAATTCGAAAGGAGTTTAGAAAGTGGAGATAATATGTGCTTGTATATGATTTAATCGAGATAGCTAGCTACAAATCATATGGCACAACATATCGTGTATAATGATAAGTCTCGGATCTATGCCTTAGTCGTAATATTATTTGGCAGTTGCTCTCAAGTTAAACAATACTGAGTGTTTTATTGAGAAATGACATATTGTATCCATTTATAAATAGGTTATTTAGAGAGAATAAATTGTGCATCGAGGGAAATAAGCATAAAGCCTAAACTAATGGGTTGCTTAATAGAAACCTAACCTAGCGACTGAAGATTCCACGGACTAGACGGATATCCAATGAAAGGGTTCAAATTATACTAGTAAATATGTTTTACTGTTGATGGTGTAGTTTTGTGGAAATACTCAACACAACTTGAGAATTGAAAGAAATTAAAGTTTTTAATAAAATTAGGAGAAAGCATGACAATTTCAAAGAATTTGAAAGGATTTTCTAATTGGTGACAATTCGTGCTTGTATATGATTTTATCGTGATAGTTGGTACAAATCATATGGTACAAAATGTCGTGTATAACGGTGAGCCTTGGATCTACGCTATAGACATAATACTATTTGGAAGTTGCGCTCAAATAAAAAAATATTAATTATGTTATTGAAGAATAACCTATTGGATTTGTTTAAAATGAGTTATTAATAGCCATGTCAACGAGCCGAGTCGAGCCGAGCTGAGCCACGAGCCGAAACTTGAAGCTCGGGCTCGACTCGAGTTTTTTTGGGCCCGAGCCTTAGCGGGCCGAGCCGAGCCGGCCCATTTTTCTTTTAAAGACACATCTAAATTTTTCAATTACATAATTTAAAATGTGTACAACTTATATGTACTGTAAATTAAATAAATTTTAAAATCCTCCTCCTTTATCCGAGTTTGGGACCGGCTACAATTTTCATAGGCGGAGTTAAAATTG
>CAIGRP010107805.1:0-27352 GCA_903798385.1 Fraxinus cuspidata | reverse complement strand
GCCATCCTCGTAAGATGAGTAGGGAGTGACCACTTAGGAGAGATAAAAGCTGAAAAATCATGATGCTTCGTCCAAACGTTGAGAAATCTTAAAGGTCTAGGTCCCAAATCATCATAAAAAACCCATTGAAGTAGTAAAGGCGAATAATTAGGTGATGTCCAATTCAATTGCCTCATTGTAAGCTGTCGACAGAACTCTATTATGGTAGAATTAATGAGTATCTTATCTAGTCTCTTCCTAACCCGACCATTAGTCCAAGTATACCGATTCCCAAAGAAACCATAGTCCTTCAAACTATAGTCTAACATCATATTAGAGAAAGCAGTAGTGCTTCCATCCCGAGTATTATAGCAAGTGCTCTCACCTTCATGTGTAATAACGTTAAAGTCTCCCCCCTACTAACCAAGGGTCGTCCATATCGAGGAAAATGTGGTGAAAACCTTCCCATAAATCCCTCCTGATAGCTATATTACATGAAGCATAGACAGAAGTTAGATAGATGGGATACGCTAGTCTGGATCTTCAACTCTAACGTAAAGGAATTGGGGATAATCAACAATAGCAGTAATAGTAGTCAATGCGTTCCAAAAAATCAGATCTTATTCGACACATTCTGAACTCTCGTGTCAAAGCGCATATATTATTGAATATGTGAAAATCTATGTTGAAGAACAAAATGCTCTAGTATAACAAAGAGATAAACCTGATGAAGCTATATAAGTCTTTTTAGGGGTCGGGGAGTAGGTACACTAGCTATACCTCTCGCATTCCATATGATGGTACTCATATGGATGTGCATAAAGAAGTATCCTATGACCAACTTCTGGTCACCATCCTAAGAAATGAAGTATCAGTGGCTTTCGCATTTCTTTTTGGACCAACTGGGACAAAACCATCCTCATCTATCCTACCGGCCATACCTGTCAAGTCATCAGCAGAAGATCGACGATATGAACCCTATTGATAAACTTCAATATGAGAAAAAACATTAGAATCTGACTGATCTATAGATAAAAAAAACCTCTATATCTAGTTCTGTATAACCCCTGTGGCTCATTAACATATCCACCAAGAGAAGATCAAAATATGTAGAACTAACCATCATAGGTGCACTGTTGATACGATCCGGAGACTGGACTGCTAAATGAGAAGCTGGTGTAATAACACGAGAACTCTGAGTATCCACCCTAATAGAAGCAAGTGTAGAATGATCTGATGGTAGAGAAGTAGTAACTGTAGTGACGGGGATTATATGAGCAATAGTAATAACAGTTTGAAGAGTAGAGTGAGGAATCACTTTTGATGTACTGTCTTGTCTCCTTTGATTTTTCTTAATAGGTGTCAATATTTGGTGAGGCGTAGTCACAACCTCCTTTACCTTACCATTATCCTTAACCAAACTAGATTAGGCCTATAAGTTGGGTCAACAACAATCGGGCCCACAGAAGATGGGGCAAGATACAAACCACTAAAAAAACTCTCATCCAAATGTCTAAAGTGTCTACATCGAAAGCAAAAGTCTGGCACCTTATCATATACAACAGGCTACCAATATCCCCCATCTTCTCCCTCTCAGTCCATACTCTATCAGGGAGTTTACATTCCAGTTCAATCTCAATACATACTCACGCCTCACTAGGTCATTGAAGATCAGAAGTTACTTCATCAATATGAAGTGGGAGCCCAATAGCCTTAGCTATAGCAAATAATGCGCTCTTAGCTCGAAAATGAATAGAGAGCAAAGGAAATGTAACCTAAACTAGAGCAATAGGAACCACATATTTAGGACTAAAACTGGGGTCCACTTAAAAACCCGTATAGGACAACTATCAATATACCAAGTAGGTTTGAGAAATAATTGTGAATAATCATCCTCGTGTGCCATATGAATAATAATATGTGCATCATCAATAAGGTCAATCTCATGAACACCAATAAAATCAGAGCGCATAAAATTTTCGCGTTCCTTGGTCACATAAGGTTTACGATGAATAAATTTACCCACAAGCGTAAACCTATGTGCCTCTGCCAAAAAATGTTCATCTGATTCATCAAAGAAAATAGCAGGCTCACCATGATGGATGTATGGTTCCTTAGAAACCAAACTATGATCTCTAGAGTCCTGAGGAGCACGCAGGACATCAGCGAAAGATTTCCTCTGACCTCTCTCTGCTTGAGTAACAATCAATCGATTATTAACAGTAGCAGCATATATCATGGAGCTTGAGTAGTACCGAAGCACCAGAAGAGAGAACATGTGACCTAGATAAAGTCAGAACTGTAGATGTGCCCAAGGGAGACCGCGTATGAGATCCACGCGCCAATGGGCCATCGGTGCGTGAACCAACACTCGGTGTTGGACCAACATTTTTGGCCTGCTGAATCCGATTCTGATGTGTATTTGCATCAAAAGAAGTTGCAAAGTCCGTTTGGAGGTGAATCCGTGGAGGAGGCTCAAAATTGGAAGTAAGATTTGCCAAGGTATTGACCGAAAGCACTGATATTGGAGGTATAGTAGCATGAGTAGAATTCACTGGTTCTGGTACCTTATCACCTAAAGAAACGTAGTCATTGAAATTTGGAATTGAAGAGAGCTCAACAGGTGCAGCTTGGGAGATCATATTGGGATTCAATTGATCATTAATTCTATCAATTGACATGTTACCCATGATCCCTTGAACCCCAATTGCAGTTGTGTTGGACGAATTTGGAGCAACAACATTAAAAGCACCATCAATAGGATTAGAAAGAACTCCATTGTGCTCACATTCATGTGGTAAATTGAAACCAGCATTTTGGTTGGTAGTTGGCATAATTGGTTGATGACCCATAGGTTTTCCAACATCAATTGCATTTCCACTCATCGAATTGAACATCTGGAGCAGCATAGTATCATCAAAATCCCTTGTTCCAAATTTTTCGCAAAGAACCCTAATTTTGCCCACAAATTCAGCGCGTTAAGGATGAAATTAAGGTTGACCCATGGCTAGGCTAGGTTAGCCCGAGGATAGGGAAAGTAACCCATGTGGTCCGCGACCATGGGTTGGCTGGACAACACTGAGATTAGTAATTTTCAGACCCTGTCGCAGCGAGTTCGTGACTGCTCAATTTTCAAAGGCAAATCTAGATTGTTGGATGGCTAATTGAACTTGACCTAGGCTAGCTAGGTGCGCCAGGAGGAGAGGAAGGTGGTCCGCGATCGTGAGTCAATCGGACGGCGTCAGAATTTGAAAAGTTCTAACCTGCTGAAAACTTTTCGTGACTAGCGATTCTTCTGGGATTAATTCAGATTGTGGAGATATTGACTAGCGGTTCTTTTGGAATACAAGTTGGTCTCTGAAATTGCAATTGCTGCAGTTTTCAAATTTTCAGGCCGTATACTTTGTGCATTGATTCTAGCCACTATAGTTGGTGTTAGAGTGAGATGTTGGGTGGTAATTGAAGAGGGCATTGAGGGCTTTCCACCAGTACTGATATCTGGCAGTTTAGGTGTCTGTGGGTTGCTTAAAAATGGCTCCATAATGGTGGCAGCGGTAAGGGCAAAAAATAGGAACTTATAGTATAGAAATTAAATGGTAATTTGTAAATTATGTTAATTGTATGAAATTTTCAACTTAGATACAATTTATGTGGAAGCATAATTGTGGTTGATTTGAAGCATTTGAAGAATAACTGGATTGCAAGAGATCAATTGAAAGTATTAATGGAGCATTCGATAAAAATCTAAAAGTTTCGAGAGTTAAATTTGATAAATGAAAAGTTTGGGAACTAAATTGCAAATTCAAAATTTGCCTCGGGTCAACTATACTGATTTTAGAATGAGGACTTAATTGGAAATATTAGATGATGAAGTACTAAAATCACATTATAACTGAGTTCAATTTTAAAAGAGATTTGTTTCTTTTCTTCTAAAACTCTTAGATGGAAATCAATTTAAACAATGATTTTGCCTAAATCTTGTTGTATACCATGGTCTAAGTAAGTGTATAAAATACACTCCCAAATTTAAATATTTTTTTTGTCCTCAAACAAAATCATAACTTAACTTAACAAATACACAAACATGCAAAAGATTTTGGTTAAATAACTTGACATTTTGTTTTAGGATTGGAATCATTGTATTAAATTTATAAATAGTTTTAAGGTCGCATTAACAAAATCAATATCTACTTTTCCAATGTAAAACTAATGTGCGTGTGTGTGAAGAATTAAGTAGAACACTATAAATTCACGGGTTGTTTCAATTCTCGACCCTCGATGGTCAAATTTTTACTTTTATCACTCATAAAATTCACGCACCCCCAAACTTATTCTTTTTCCCGTGTGTGATGGATCCTTTGAAAATTTGCAGGTGCACAGGATCATGGTCAAGTAATATAATGATGAATAGAATGTCGAACCCACAAAACCTATGTGTTTGACTGAGTTAAAATTAATTGCAGCATTAATCGAATAGCAAACAAATTTTGTGATTTTTTCAATACTAATACCCAAATTATCAATTAAAATAATGAAAGTAAGTAAATGTGGTTTTCAAATATGTGAGATGCATTGCTAAAATGACCCTTACTATTCAATTTTTAGTGTAACAATTAAAGTGACAATTTAAAATCATTCATGTTGGTCAATATTTTTAATTTAATTGGAAGTCTCTCTCGATAGTAATAAAAAACGTTTCTCTCATTGACCCTTCTGTCTCTCGATAAAATATGAAAATATGATAAATGCATTAACAAGTTCTAGAACACCTATCGAAATCATATAAAACATAGAGATATATTTCTATTATCTATCGAACCTTACAATATTTATTATATTATGCTTAAACTCTATTGTCTCTTTCGATAACAATAAAATCTACTAACAATATAATTGGTGATCAAGTAATTGAAAAGAACGATAAAAATGATAATAAACATCCACAAATCAAATCAAATTAAAGTCAAAATAATTAATTAAAAATTAAAAATATCATATTAATAGTTCATCTCATCCTAACAATGTATAAAAATAACCAACATATCGAAATTATAAGAAATCATATTTAAGAAAAAATATGTAACCCAATTTTTTGATAAATTGAGAAGATGAAGATGAATCTTGAAATCTGAATCTTTTCATTCGTTTCCTGATGAATATCCACTTTTGCCTTTTCTTCTTTGCCCAAGAATTAAGTTTGAATTGTCACTTGATTGAATTTTTGCAAGTTTCCTTCAATTTTCTCACAAAAACTAAGAATTTTCCTCATTTGAAGATAATAATTAATGAATATTGGAGTATGAGATGTATATGAGAGGTCTTTAATATGTATTCTACTGTTAGGTAATTGTAGGATTAGAAAATTGGTTGAAAATCACGTCTAAATTAGTTTTCAAAAGAGTTCCAATCGAATGAGGAAGGTAACCTTCACGCGCGAATTTTTTTGTCACTGCATAGAAGTCTGTATTTTGGTCATAACTTTCTCACCAGATATCCGATCGAGGCGATTCAAAGTGCGTTGAAAATATAACTCAAAATGATACAACTTTTATGAAATATAATTTTCAAATTCAGACGTTTACTATTCCAAAAATGGGTCTCAAGTTTCGACTAAAAATCATGAATATAATTGGAAATTGATTTCGATAATATTTTGATCATATTTCATTCCTTTTTTATTTCTAATTCCATCCAATTGTCTCATAGAAATACGTAAATTATCGTCTTGTGGTTCAAATCAACTATTGAATATTTACAATTTGGTTCTCAAACTTTGGACTTTGTCATTTTCCTTGATTTTTTTTGGTTTCTTCCAATTCCTCATTCAACCATTGAGTTTTATCTATATAACATAAAATACAACAATTTAGGATATATTTTCTAAAAAAAACTACCAAATATCTATATTTTAGGCCCCCGAAAATACACTTATCAAATACTCACAAACTTAAACATTTGTTTGCCCTCAAACAAAACTATAACCAAAATAACAACAAATGCACAGACATGTAAAAAAATTTGGTTAGACAATTTAGCTTTTACCTCAAGATTTGAAGTCACCATATTAAATGTACAAACTATTTCAAAGTCATAATACAAAATCGATATACACTCTTCCAATGCAAAACTGACGCGCGTGTGAAGACTAAGTAGACAATCTTAAATTTACAAGTTGCTTTCATTCCCAACCCTTTGTAGTTAAATATATCTTTTCAACTCTCGTATGATTTACACACTACTAAACTTATTCTTTTTGTTCTTTTTTTGGTGTGCAATCTAAGGTTGAATTTTTCATTACTATCATCACTCTCTCTAGTTCAAGGACTTTACTAATTGTAAGTCAGCACATCAATAAACAAAGATTCTTCAATTATTTGATTACTTCAACATCTAGGACTAAACTAGGCTAATAATCCATGATCAAAAGTTAAATCTTCTCACATATGTGTTTGGGGCTTAACGAGGGCAGTTGGTGCGTCTTTTGTTTAATATACCTACTTTTAATCCATTATCAAAAGTTAAATCTTCTCAAATTTTTATTTTTTGCACTCTCTCTCTTAAACTTTCTATGTGACCCATATAACGAGCTTTTGGCCGATAACTCCCAAGTCAAATGATTTTAGGGCACCAAGTTGTAAATACCCTGGCAGACTTAATAACTCAAGTTATAAAGGCTACAAAGAGATGTCTTTTATATATTTTTCTGCCCAATTAATGTAATACCCCTAATTAAACACATATCTAATCAAATCAACCTTAGAGTTAAGACTTTTGCCCAATTTTATCGTATTAATCTAAGACAATCCACACATAAGTTTTCGCACAAGAAAACCCAGTTTACATCCGTATCTTCCTACAATAGTAAAATCATCTACAAGTTATGCTAAATTTGGTCTAAGGATCATTAATATAGGATAGTTTTGGGTATAATATCTATGTTCAATCTATCAACCTATTCAACATATGAATCAACTTATAGCATCATGATGAAAAACTCAATTATAGTGCGTATAATATCAAGTTCTGTAGGGTTAAACATCAATCAGTCTAGCATGTAACTTATCCACCTTTCATAAATCAACCCCAAAGCTTAAATTTAATTATCATTGCACGGTAGGTTATCTAACTCACACAAACACACAACCTAAAACAAGAAAATATTTATATGTATATATATTTTTAATTTATTTCAAATTTTTCTATTTTTTTATTTTTATATTATATACTAAAGTAATAACGAAAAACAAATATATGAAAAGTAAAAACTCAAAAATTTTCACACCTCCAAATTTAAAATCGACATTGTCCTCGATGTTATAAAGTATAATTAAGAATATAAGGGGATGGAGAAGAAAATGAAGAAGGTACTTCCCGAATTCTTGTGTTGAATGTGTGAGGAGCTATTTGTCAATTTAACATAAATTGTACTTTTCTAAACTCCTTCTGATGTCAATATCCATGATACATATCAAGCAAGGAAAAAACAATCAGAAGAATAAAAAGAAAACTCATTTTGACTCAATATAATGTTTTCATTTAATTTGACTAAGTGTCAATGATGAACAGTACCCCCAAACTGAATTGAAACGTGTGTATAACTAATGCAACCTGTAAGTCAAGAATAACACTACGTGCAATGCAATACGGAAATCAAAATAAATAAAAGGATTAGAAAATTAGGTTGCCTCCCAACAATCACTTAGTTTAAAATCTTTAGCTAGACTGTATGAAGGGACTGATCATGGTGCTTCACATTGGAGTCTTGCAGCTTTACAATCCTTGCAATTTTCAACTTTACATCCTTTTTTTGCCCTCCAAACCTTGAGCTCTCTATTCTTCTCTCGAACAAGGCTCCCTAGACGTTTAGGTTTTATTTCATTGGCATATTGTAGTCATCTTCAAGGTCCATAACAAGGAAGTCTGCAGGGAATATCATCTTTTCAACCTTGATGAACACATTCTCAAACTTGCCCTATGGATATCTGATGCTCTTATCTGCTAGCTACAACATTACATTTGATAGTTTAACTTTCCCAATTCCTAGTTTTCTGAAATTAGACAAAGGCATTGAGTTTATACTTGCACCTATATCACATAAAGCATTAAAATGAAATTTTTTGCCTAGTGAAATAGGTAAAGTGAAACTCCCTAGGTCCTTGAGTTTTGGTGGTAATTTATTTTGCAGCCTTGCACTGCGCTCCTCAGTCAATGACATTTCATCCCAGTCTGGTTCTTAGATATCATGTCCTTCAAGAATTTTACATACATTGGGATCTGTCGGATTGAATCGATGAATAAGATGTTGATATGGAGCTTTTTCAGCATATCCAAGAACTTTTCAAATTGATCATTGAGCTTTTTCTTTTGCAGTCTTTATGGAAAAGGTAATGGTGGCACAAATTCTTTAGTAGGAGCAGTTTCCTTAACCTTTAAATCCTTTGATGCTATTTCTATCACAACTTTTTTGGTCTACTTAGATTCCTCCAATTGCTCCTCACTTGTGATATGTACCTTTTCTTTTGTAGCAACTTGTCACTTTACATTAATCTCTGACCGTTAAACTCCACTGCGGGTAGTTTTTGCCTCAATTTATTCTTCATCCACAACCTTCACTATCATTACATGTTGTTCAAAATTTGTCTCAATGCCACTAGGCAATGCTCCTGGCAGTCTTTCTAAAAGTACTTTCTCTATTTGTTCCATCTGATTTTCCAAGTTCATAATGGCAACTTCCTGAACTTGCAAGGTTTTATCTATTATTTGCATGTGTTGGTAGATATCTCCACCAATTTAGTAACAAGATCTTCCAAGGAAGATTTATTTTCAATTTGCTAAAAACATGGTGGTGTAGTCTACCATGGTACAATCTGAGCTCCCAGATTGTTGCTTCATTGGAAGCTTAGGTGATTCATCTAGTCTGGGTAGTAAGTGTTAGGATTTTGATTGTATTGCTCTCTTTGAAAATTTTGAGCATAATTTACATCCTCCACTGACTGAGCAAAATAACTATATATGGTGCAGTCAACACTCTCATGATTCCCTCCATAATGCTTGCATTTCAGTTCCGTTATCTGGGTTGTGTTTATTTGATCCACCTTCTGTGCCAATGATGTCAACTATGCTAAAATTGCTATCAAAGAATCAACTTCAAATACCCTAGCAGCTTTCTTTCCACCTGTCCTTTCAGTAGGCCAAAGTGAATAGGTAAATACCAGATCCTTCAGGATTTGGTACAGTTGATCTGTAATTTTTTTTTATGATAGAACCATCGTATACAAAGTCTACGTTAGCCCTACTTATCGGACTCAGATCGGTGTAGAAGTACTGCACCTGAAACCATTTCTGCAATCCGCATTGTAGGAATTGGGGGAGTAAACTTTTGTATTGTTTTCAAGCCTCTGAATAGTATTCTGAGTTCAGTTGTTGGAATGTAGTAATCTCGTCCCTCAACTTTGCAATCCTTTTCGGTGGAAAGTAGTTGCTAAGAAATTTGCGACTCTTGGTTCCATGTAGTGATACTCGGAGGGGGACAAGTGTCTAACCACTCTCTCACCGAATCTTTCAAAGTGTTTGGGAAAATTGTTGGTCTGATTGCTTCACGGACACCCTTGGATGATACTCGATACTTGTACACATGTCTACAAATCTTGATATATGAGTGTTGAGATTCTCCGTAGCTCTCCCAAAGAATTGTAGCGTGTTTTGGAACATGTTGATCACGTCAATCCTCAAGTAGAAGTTTACCTGACCAAATGCCGGATATAATATGCTAGACGGGCTTTCCACAACCGGTGGAATCATGTACTCTCCCATTAGCCTTGCATTTTCATTAGGTACAGCCACATTCGGTTTTGTTGTTTCCTGATTAGTACAGATGACTATTTGATTTAAATTTTCCTTTGTCATATCTTTCTCTTATAGTTTTTGATGTGTTTCCAACAACTGTCTTTTTCGAATATTGAATGTTCGTTCGATCTTCAGGTCAAATTGAGCAAGATAATTGGTTCTCGAACTTCGTATACAAGGTCCTAAAAAGAAAGCAGGAAACGTTGTAAAGTATTTCTAATATAATTAACTAAACTAAAAAAAGAGTAAACTTCAAATTACAGCTAACACTAACTAAACTTATCAAAAATAATAGTTCCTGGCAACGGGGCCCAAAACTTGAATCTTTGAAAACTCGCAATATAAAAATTCCACTTCATCAATTTGTGTTACATTCGTATTTGATCGTGAAGCTGTATAATTCAAATTAAAGTCTGTTCCTCATGGAAAGTTACTCTTATCTCACTTAATTTATTACTTGTCAATGCTTCCATATGCTTGCGGAATTTCAAAAACAAATTTTTGACATAGTGACATATGTCAAGTTCTCATACGTTTGTGGGATTTCAGGTATTTGTATAGTACGGTAGTAAATATATGTAAACTTTGGATGATTTCAAGCTCCTGTCTTTAGATCTCGAGATCGAGAAAACTTTCAAATAGAAAAGAATAGAATAGAGAGAAGCAATGAAGAAAATAGGAAAAAGAGATGACAGCGAATTAAATTCCAATCGCTCTCTAGTTATGGAAGTGGTAGATGAATATATGTTAGTTGGGGATTTCATGATCCCACGTGTGGTGTATTGTCGATCTAGTATCACAATCCTATATATGGACAAGAAAATTTCCAACTCCGATTGGATGTGATCAATCTATTTTCAAATAACAATGAATTGTGGTTAAATGGAAGTCTAACGAGAATCCACGCGAGCATGGAAAATACTGAAGGAGTTAATTTGAAAGCTTCCAAAATACGAAATCAGCAAATCTTTACAGATTAACGTCTTTTATGTTGGGTTATTGCCTACTTGCCAATATGTAGTTGATGCATCTTAGAAGGGCTCCATCAAAATGAAGATAGTGCGATAGACTGGCAGAACAAGTCCTATGTGGCCATCTGACACGAAAACATTAAGGAAAACATCATGAGTTCAGAACGTGGATGTCGTTGCAACATTATCCGATCAATAGAGGTTTTTGACAAAGAAAATGGACAACCTCACTCAAATAGTACATGATCCTACAACAGATTGTGAAGGCTACGGTGAAAATAATTTAACTGTAAATTGCCCTCTATTCTCTACCCACACATCTCACTCTGAAGAGGAGACAAGTCTGACATATGAATGTAAGGATTTTAATGGAACATATGGGCTTATAAGTGAAATATTGAGTATTAAATTAAAGGCTATCAATTTTGGTTAAGCTCTTTTAAACTAATCTAATAAGGTTTCGGTATTTTAGGTTTTGAAGCATCTAATGAAAATATGAGTCTTTACGTGTAGAGACCAAGCATGTTCCTAATTCATGATGGGCCAAATTAGCTTAATGGACCGTTAGTATATATATACGGTTATGGTCATCGGATCACACATGAATTATTCATTATGTTCTGAATCCCATCATCAGAGAGAATAAGGAACAATGTGTTGATCTGGAAGACTAAAACCCCGGTTTCATTCATTGCGATAACCATGTCTGATTGAGGTACGCTTTTGCTTCGATTTACATATTCTTGATGATCCAACATGAACAATCATTAGACGGTAAAGAATTTTCCCAACAAGTGATATCAGAGCCCATCCATATTGAATTTGAGAATCATATGATATTGTATTATATATAGCACAATAGTCGTAATGATCAATATGAATTTTTGGATTGATTATATGATGGAATAAGTTGAACTTATCTAGGACTTAGGTCTTTATAAAACAAAATCATAAATAGAAAATATAATCAATTGACCAATTGGAAGGACTAGTTTAGGGTGGTTGATTCAATGTTGTGAGCTATTTACATAAGTGTTGATTTCATGCTTATTGAAAATATTTTATGGAGTGTTTTAGGATTCAGGTGGAGCTTATGTAGTAATCACACACTATAGGTTTTATTCCAATTATTTGCTCAAAAAATCAAAAAGCCTTGCACTAACGCTGGCACATAGAAAAGTTTTACATACATTGTTGTTTGAAGCTAGCTTTGAATGATTCAGCTCCCTTTTTAACATAAATGTTTAGGAGGCAATATACCATAAAAGAAAGCTATCTAGAATGTAGAGTGAAAACTATCTTCAAAAAGAAAATAAAAGACCCCAAAAAAGAACAAGGGACTCAGTAAAATAAAGAAAAATACACTTAAGTATGTTAAGACAATTAAAAAAAAAAAAAAACTTCAAGCACTATATTCATTCGAGTAAGCCTTGGATACTTATTGCGGATCTAGATTTCTAATGTGGTTATTCTCCTAGTTGAAGCTTGAAGGCGTCCAATGCTCAAACATTAGGAGAATCATCATATATCGAAGTGGTGACTTTCATTAGCGAAATCCAAACAAATTTGAGCGGGAAAGCAATCATTGTTGTGAATATAACCTTATGATGAACACCATAGTGAGAGAACGAAGAATAACATTGGAAGTGTGTATCTCGCAAGAGAGAAATGAAATATTTGACTATTGAAATATAGGGAAAGTAACCAACTTGAAGAATCATGATGAATAGGTTAACTATGCACACACATATCAATCGAGCATTGAATAAATTAAGTTGAATGGATATCTACCTAATTTAGTATAAATATACATGTAGGAAAACCCCAACTTAGATGCAATTAGCGTGAAAATGCATTTTGTAGCTTAAATTGGAGTTCATTCAAAGCAATTGATATTCAATCAGATTGCATATGATTAATTGGAAGCATTAATGGTGCAATCGGGAGCGATTCAAAAATTTCGAGAGCTCAATCCATTGTTTAGAAAGCTTGGAGACAAAATTGTAAACTTTTGGAACTTGCATCGAATTAATTATTAATATTTCGGACTATGATGGACTAAATTGTGAAGAGTCCAAGATGAAGGACAAAAATCATAATTAGAAAAGGATTCAAAATGAACCAAGAAGAAGATTCAGGGACCAACGAGCCAGGAAAAAAGTTGGAGGCTTGCAATCACAAATCTTGAAAAGCATAGGCTTTTTTTGGTCAGTCCGGAATTTGTTATCTTTTGTGAATCAACTTCTGGTTAGAAAGCAATTTGGCCACACTTTTTTGCATAACTCTTGGCCTACAAGTACATACCTTCATCCAAGGATTAAGAAGAGAGACTACTGGGAAGAAAGTTCACGTTCATCAAAAAAGAAAAAAAATGTTCGTGGGATTTCAAAGTACAATTTATTTAAGCCAAAAAGGGGCTTTGGGGATTCAATTCACATATTATTCATGCCAAAGACGGCTTTGTTTGGAGAGAACTTAAGGAAATAATTCAAGAAGTTAAGGTTTCAAGATTGTTACAAGAAGGCGGATTCTTAGTGTATGTTCTTCAACTTTTTCTCATTTTTCTTTAAACTCAATGATGTACTCTTATTCACTACCAAAAATCATGGCTTCAGGAATGGATTTTATGTTCCTGAAGCCACGATATCCGTTGCTATTACTCTTTACCAACGAAAAATTAGCAATCACAAATCAGTTACTAATTTGAGGGTGGCTGATATTTACCAACGAATCGCGCCATAGGTAAAAAGTAAACCTTTTACCAATGGAATTTTTTGTTGGTAAAGTGTAAGCATTTTACCAATGGAATTTCTGTTGATCTTCATACCTTTTACCATTCCAATGATAAAGTATGAACCTTTTACCCACGAAAGTTTCGTTGGTAAACATCTTAACCATTACCCACCAACTTTCTGTCGATAAATGACTAACCAAATTTCTTATTATCAACGTATTAGGTCCAATTTTGTAATTAGTCAAATTTCGAATTGGCAATTTCTTTAGTCAAAATCATGTCCTACTTGAATTGTATTAAGAGTTTATCGAGTTGAAATCAAAGTCAAAATAGGAGTTATTGAGTCCTAATTAAATTCAAAAGAGTTAGAATTGGTAGTATTGATCTTGAAGGAGTCCAAAATGTCCAAGAAAATAACATATGATCATTGGAATGCAATTAGAAGTCAAAGAAGAGTAAAAGTATTGCATAAATCATGCTCCAAAATCTCAGCCACAAGTTGCGACACATTTTTCATATAGAAAATATTGGAATGTGGACAAGTCTATTTCTAGAATAATTGTAGTCCTTTAAGTTATCTTTACAGCACACTTTGAATTACCTCAATCCAATATCGAAAGAGAAAGTTATGAAAAATACTAACAACCACTCAGATGTCGCTAGTCTGGAGCTCGAGCGCACACGTGGTTATCCAAGAAACGGTTAATTGATTTTCAAGCTGATTTTGAATTCTTTTTCATATTGAATACTACATATTATAAATATACACCATATGGGATATCCAAAAGTGTGGTTGAACAATATTTTGATTATAGAAATCATTCTTTTAAGATCCAAACACTCATTGATTCAATCATAATATTATTTGTTCATTATTCAACCTATATATTAATCCAATTATTAGAGCCTTCTTGTAAGTCGAGGTTTTTTTGAAAGCCAAAAATATATTCCAATATCTCTTACATCATTCTACAAGATCGAAACACAAAAACACCATTGATCAAACACCAAACTTACCTTGGCCAATTACCTTCCAGAGTTGCTGGAGTTTTGGGAAGAGGTGCTTGGAGTTCCGGTACTAAAAAACGAGGTCCACAAGAGAAAAAGAATATCAGAGGTCGGGATATGGTGTGAGGAGCACGAAGTGCTAGAGGGTGAAGTGTTTATAGGAAGAAGGTCAAAGGGGACTAGGGGTTAGTCGGGTCTAGATCATACTATAAGTCTCATCATTTATAGTAGATTGTTGACTAGCAAAGTGTCTAGAGTTTTTGATCATTTGTGAATGGTTTTCTCCGTGATCATTCTTGCTATTCATTACATTATTGCTTTTAATAAATTGTAAAATTCAAACATAGGATTTATTTGGATTGTTAGACATAATCATTTAGAAATAATTAAAAAGTAACTTGGTGCTTTTTGAACCTTAGATTTAGTCATAAAGCTTTACTATTGAATAATGTTTGTGAATTGTTTGTATTTCTTTTCTTATTGCTTTGAATTACTTGTTACTAATTCATTGAGTTTTGAACAGTAATGAACCAAAATGTGAGTTATTTGTTTATACCACGCAATAAAATCTTATAATTTGGATAAAAGGTAGAGATATACTTTTATGATTATTGTGGTCATTAATCAAATTCTTTATTGAATAATCTTGATTAAGGCTTATGATAATCACATAGAGATATAGTAATTGACTTAATTAAGTATGACTTACTTGAACTCGAGAGAGGTAAATTAAGTAACATAGATAAACTCGACTGAGTACAAATAATTAATTATTATCAGAATTTGGTGATTAAGATTAGTGGTATTGTTATTGTCAAATTAGAAATCTTAACACTCTAACCATCATATATTGACCCTAACTTTTCCACTTGTGCATATTTTTATTAAGTAAATTTATAGTTTTTAGGATAAAATCAAAACTATTTTTAATTGTTTTTAATCGAATTAAGTTAGGTGGTTAGATAAACTCACAAATGTACGAGATCGTTGATAAATAATAGATTAAGTGAAAAGTATCGTCTCATGAGGAATAATTGTAATTATAGCTTACTAGTTATAATCTAATTCAATTTAATGTAACATAAAAGATATTTGATTTTGTTATTATTCTAATTTAAACTATGAAAGCAATAAAAGATTGGTTTTTATTCGAAGACGGGATGAATGTATTGAATTTCAAAATTCACATATTGATGTCTAATTTCAATTCTCGACTTATGTAAATTAACTTGATTAATGTGTTCAATAATTCATTAATATCTAATATTCTCTTCCATAATATATTAAATTTATGTTTAACATGACTCGATCATATTTTTAGTCCAAATTCATGATATGCAAAGCACATATTCAATCACAAGATTATCCCACACAATTGCACACGCCATAAATATTATTCCTAATATCTATTTTTCTGTGTGTTAAATACATAGAGTTCTACTTATTATAAGTCTCTCAACACTACAAATATGTAACTAGTTATCTAAATGATGGTCAAACATTCAAACAAGACAAGATTGGATATTTAATCAAGAACACAAGAATTAACTAAAACATAATAAGTCTTAAATTAAAAATTATAATTCAACGGTTTCATTATCCATCCAATACATAAAATATTTAGCCTAACATTATCATATGAAAATTACACAAAATAAAGAGAAACTATATTTCCAGAGACTAAGAAATTTTAGAAGAACGTGAAAACTTCAATTCCTCACCTGACCCCAAAGGATGCAATTCCTCTCCTTGAGCCTCACTGAATTTGGTTGCTTCAATTGGTCTCAGAAGAGGGGGAGGAGCGCATCTCCTCTCCAAGCCTAGGCCCGCTTTTATGTTGATTCTGAATAGCTTTCAGTATTTTCATCATAACATGTTTCTCCCGATATCCGATTGAGACAATTCAAAGTGTGTTGGAAATATATCTCAAAGGGCTACAACTCTTGTTGAAATATCATTTCCCATTCGAATGTTTACTATACCAAATATGAATTTTAATTTGAGGCTGAAAATCCATGGCATAGCTTTTTTAATGGATATTGATGTCTGATAGACTTTATTTCTTCACTTTAACTTCTTTCCTCATCCAATTGACCCCTAGAATTCTCGAATCTTAATCGTAAGATCCAACACAACTTTTGAATATTTGTACTTTAGTCCCCGAACTTTGAATTTGCTTCACTTTAGCCATTTTCTTCCGCGTTTTCTCCTATTTCACCAACGTCATCAATGTTTACCTATAAACCAATATTTACTTAGAATTAAGTCATTTTTCATATAATTCATCAAGAAATAGTCTAATTTAATGGTCTAAATAAGAATATAAAATGCCCTTATCAAACACCCCCAAACTTTAATGTTTGTTTGTCTTCAAACAAACTATAGCATAACTCAATCAAAACTTGGTTAGATAGCTCATGGTTAATCTTAGATTGGACTTTTGTATCAATACTATGAATAGTGTCAAAATTACATAATTAATATTAATTTCTACTCATTTAATGCAAAACTCGACGTCTGTGTGCGCGTACTCATGTAAAACATCACAAGCTCATGATTGGTTCAATTCTCGGTCCTCAATAATCAAATATTTACTTTCTCCATTCGTGCGATGCACACTCCCAAACTTACAACTTTCACTCTTTTTTCTCAAGGTGTTTTCTTAAATTGAAGTACAGTTGATCCTAATTCTTACCCTCTCTGATTTGGATGGATTTCACCAACACAAGTTAACACTTCAACAAGGAAGGATTCTCTTGTAAACTCAACGATGTTACTTGCCTCTTATCAAAGGTTTAGTTCTTTCAACCAAGTGTCTGAGGTTTAATCAAAGTATGTAGCATTGTCTTCTATTTCATGCGCTTGCTTTCTTTATTATGCTATGCATATTTCGTTCCATGCGCTAGCTTGATCCCTTTTTGACTTTCTTTTTAAGATTTTGAATATGTGTTCTCATTGAGATCTTTTAAGGTAGCTTCGCGATATGGTAACTTTTTCCCTTTTCTTCTACGTGATTAGGGCAATGTCCCTTATTAAAAACTTTTCAAGACCTATCTCTAATTTAAAACTTTCACCTAATTCAATTTTCATGCATGGAATCCCTACTTATCTCAATGTTTCCCTATTCCAGCTTAACTATTTCCAAACTATCATATACATGGTTTAGGGATATATAATGATTGTGATTTTTCCAGGATTACATCAACTATGTTTATTTTTCTCATAATAAGAACCAAATCATTAACCCACAATGTAAAACATAAGTGTTGTGTGCAATGAAGATCAATTCTCACATAAACAAACATAAACCAACTCAATTAAGCATTTTTACACCACACTACAACAAAAACTATCTTCCGCAACGTTCAAAAAACATTGAGAAAGACCTTTTACAACGTTTGTGCATATGTTGCAAACCTCGATGTTACCGTATAGTAGAAGGATAAGGCAATGTTTTTTTAGCGTTGCAGAAGACCTTTTGCAACATTTTTTCAACGTTGCGAAAAACTCTTTTTTGCAACGTTTTCTGAATGTTGTGAAAAACAATTTTTGCAACATTTTTTGAATGTTGCGAGCCGTAGGTCTTTTTACGTTTTTTTGCATTTTTAATTTTTTTTATTTGTATAGTGATTTACATAAATCAACCATAAAACATGATAGAAGATAACAATATCAAATAACTCTAATAATCATTATTAATTGAATTGCAAAATGTAACAATATCCATACAAAATCTAGATCCAAAATTTTGAAGCACCTAAAAATCCTATACATTTTCAATAATAATAAAACAAAGAACTACCACAAATCCTAAGCTAGCCCCACCAGCCTTGAATACACACTAGCTAGAAAACAACTCAAATTCGTGAAGCCTTGAATGAACCACTGCAAACACTTTGTCTTGTGTAAATGGTGTACTCTTCTTAATGCGTAGATATAACCTGCACATAAATAATAAAGTTTTAAGTTTCCAGTGAGAGCACATTGCACTTCTACCAATAATATAAATTAAACTTAATGCTCCCAATATTGCTATCAGAAAAGAGAGTGAGAAAAGGATGATAAAGAAAATAAAAATAGTAGCCCTCAATAAGAAAAAGAAACAGCATCAAATTGCAAGATTACAGATTGCTTAGTGGTATCAAAATCTGTTAACTGGTTAAAAAAAGTGAGAAAATAAGGACAAAGTAAACAAAAAAAATCTAGTAAAGAGATTAGTTTTCCTAGTCTACATTTACAATAGCTTAATATCAATTTCATATGCCTCGTTTGCAGATTACAAAATCTCTTCAATTCAGCAAGAAGTTAAAAAGGTATTAAACAAAAAAAGAAATGATCATCCCTCATCATCAGAGGCAGAAGTAAAGTACCTTCAAGGGAAAGAAGTCGTTCTTTTTGCAAGCTATAATCTGATCGATTAGCAATCTTGTCTGTCTTGTACACTGATTTTCTGCCTCAATCTGTTGTAACAGAAAATAAGCGTTAGCTACAAACTTTAACTTTCATACACGAGGCCAATGTAAGTTACTTACATAGAAGATGGTAACTATTGCACTAGTTTCCAACCACTCTTTATTTAGAACTACGATTTCCTTTTCCTTGAAGCTCAACCAAATTTTAAGTGAAACATAGGAACACCAGTAAAGCATGTGTAGCATAAAACCGGTAAGATTTTCTAAAATGTACCAAACTTAAGTTATCGTGCCTTAAGACAACGGGAAAAGAAAAGGGAAATAGTTTGCCATCTTAAACAATGGTTTACCAATTTTCGAATTTGTAGTAAAAACCCCAGAATCAGGTTCAATTGAAACGGGCATCTTTATGGGCATCTTTCTGGAAAAGATTCGTGCAGCCGGAGGGATGAATGGGACAAATTGAAACCTTGGTTAGGGTCTTCTGAGCAAGGGGCATCGACCGGTGTAGGTCCGACGCCATGGGTGCGGCCGGAGTTGTGATTCTGGCAGAATGAAAAGTTTCAGGCAGCGATTTTTGAGCTACGATTTCTTCCAATTCTGTGGGTGAAATGGCTTGATGTTGGGTTGTAATGGAAGATGACGTTAAGGGCTTTCCACCGGTACCAATATCCGGCGGTTTGGGTGGTCAATCGTTGCAGGAAAATGTGGCCATAAGTCTTTGTTAACAATATCGTAGTTGTATAAAGATGAGGAATAAGACCAAACAAAAAGGCTTAAAATCCACCAAAAGGAAATGTTTTCCCACTCGGAGATATGATTGCTCCCAGTTGAAGACATTGCTCCCACTTTGAGATGTTGGAGAGGTATGAACGGAGGGAGGCGTGAATAAGCTTAGGGTTTGGGTTATTCTCGGTTTCTATCGGCCTGTGTATAATTTTAAAAAAAGTACAAAAGTTTTCGCAACTTTTTTCAAACGTTGCAGAAAGTGACTTTTCGCAACGTTGAATAAATGTTGCAAAAAATAAAAGGTCTCACGTTTTTTGAACGTTGCACAAGAGAGACATTTCGCAACGTTCAAAAAACGTTACAAAAGTAATACTTTACGCAATGTTTAATAAACATTGTAAAAGTGGACTTTCACAATATTTGATAACTTGCGAAAATAAAACTTTTCGCAACACTCAATAAACGTTGAAAAAAGGGTCAATCGCAACATTCTTCTAAAAACCGTTGTCAAAGCTCATATATATTAACTAATAGAAAACATTCCCTTATTAAAATGTTGCGATAGACCCCTTTAGCAATATTTTATTAGTAAGTATTGCAAATGATCATTTTTGGTGTAGTGCCAATTCTTAGTCTAATACATATTTCCAATATATATCATTGTTGACAAGGCCATCGAATCCAAACAAACACACAAAAGCAATAAAAAGCCTAAAGGAAAATACTTTTGTGATTTTCACTGATTATTTATTATTATTATTTTTATTTTTTGTATTTTTGTTCTCATGATAAAGCAATAAACTTAAAGTAGATATTATCCTTAATGTCTTAAAATATAAGTAAGCATATAAAGGGACGAGAAAGAAAAGGAAGTAGGTACTCCACGAATTTAGTCGAAGGTGGTGCATGAAATAGCATGAAGTACACGAGCTAGATAGTTAGTTTGATCACATTGTTCTCTTGGTCAATGTTGGTTTCAGTATTTTGTGATATCATGCTCCTATAAATGAGAAAAAATCAACATTAAGGATTAAATAACCTGGAACAAGCAAAACTTAGCCCAAACATCTCAATAACCAACAGTAAATTCAAAAGTCAAAGGGAAAACGGAATATGGATGGTGATACTTGATAAAAAAATATAAACTAAATATAAACTACATATCCTATATCTAGAAAACATAATAAATAAAAGGAAAATAAGGTTGAGTTGCCTCCCGATAAACGCTTTATTTATAGTTTTTAGCTTGACTTTGTTGTTTTTAGCTACTCAAGGTGGCTTGAAAAGGGAATTTTCAACTATGCAAGCCTCATCCTTTACTGTTCATAGCTAAAAGTTCCTAGACGAATCCTTTCTTGTTCCGACCAGTCCACCAACGCCCTTCTTGCAATAATGACTTACATTGTCATCCCTTATTTTGGTTTCCACCTTCTTAAAAACCTAGAAGTAGGATGGTTGTTTGAGTAGAGTGTTTATGGTGAAACTTTGCCGCTTGTTCTCCATCTTCAAGATTGGTTCACTTGTTTCATAATCCAACAAGGCACGACTAATTGATAAGAATGGTCTTCCCAAGATTACTGATAGTTGATGTGCTTCTTCTATGTCAAGGATAATAAAATTAGCTGAGCATTGATGAGCATATCTTCAACTATTCCAAAATGGTGCTTTAATGTTCTGTCCACCAACTACAGGATTATTGAGGCTGTGTTTGAATCTCCCAATCATAGTTTTCTGTAAAAAGGCAAAGGATCAAATTAATACTTGCTGCAGAATCAACATTTATACAATTTAAATTTCCTATAGAGCAATGCAGATTGAAACTTCCTAAGTATTTCAGTTTGGGCGGGAGCCTATGCTATATGATTGCACTACATTCTTCAAATAATGCAACTATCTCTTGTTTAGGTAGTTTCCTCTTTTTAGTCAACATTTCCTTCATAAACTTGAAATAGTTTGGAGTTTGAAGGATTGCATCATGAAGGAATGTTGAAATGCAGGTTTTTGAAGATCTCTAAGAATTTTGTGAGCTGCCTCTCCAACTTGGTATTTTGCAACCTATGAGGAAACGTGGCTGGAGATGTATGTGTATTGATAGGAATAATTTCCTTAACACTTAGACTATCTGAAGGCTTTCATTGATTCTTCTATGTTGATTCTTTAGACCGATCTACTTGTTCCTCGCCCGTGATAAGTACCTAATTACTCTTAGTCTCTTCTCTTCTTGCACTAATCTCTAACATACGAACACCACTCTTAGTTGTGATGGCCTAAGCTCGTTCTTCTTTTGGGTGCCTTTACAACCTTTAAGAAAATGGAATATGGGGTACATAAGTTTGTTCATATGGAGTAAATTTGATTCCTAACGAGTAGTCTATGTCATTCTTTATATCTCTCATAGCCAGTACATGATCCCATAGGTTTTTCTCTATGTCTCTAGGCATAGTACCATGTGGTCTATTGAATAATGCAGATGCTATCTACCCCACCTGATTTTCTATGTTTTGGATAGAAGCCTAGTGATTCTAGATTGCAGTCTCAGTTTTGGTAATGCACTTAACAAGTAGATCCTACAAGGATGACCTCTTCTCTTATTGTTGCTACATTTTCAATAGGTTGCCCTTCATCTGATATCCCTAACCCTCATTATTAACCCACGAGAGGTTAGGATGCTTGTTTAAACCCAGATTATAGTTGTTGGGGTAAAGTTTGTTTTGTAGCCTTCAGATATTTTGTGCGTAGCTCACTTTTGCAGGCTGAACCATGTGAGTGGAAGCTAGAAAGAAACTATCAGTGATATGATGTGCCCAACAACCTGTGTTGCAGACTGAGATAGATTATCAAGTTTTTTTATTGTTTCCATATGTGTTACTAATGCTATCACTGTGTCAGTATTATGTATACCAGCTGCTTTCTTTGGAAATTCTTGTGGTCGGCCAATTAGCTTGATTTTCAGCAATCTTAACATAAAGCTCATGGACATCATCAATGTCCATCTTGATAATTGAACAGCCTACAGAAGTATCTTCCATATTGTTAAATTTTAGAGCGTTGCCCATAGTAGAAGAGATATATACCTATGTAAACTTCCTAAACAAGTTCTAGAACCTTTCTCATGCCTCGAATAGCTCTTGAGATCCCTCTGCCTAAAGGTGTGGGTTTCATTTTGTATTTGATGAACTTGATAAGATAATAAGAACTTCATGGTAAATTTTGGTACCATGTTATTGACGACATGATTCTCTCGGCAAGTAATGAATAAAGCTATTATCTTTCATCTTCATTCAATATGTAAGGGAATAAATGCATTCGAAAGGTATATGCTGACATTCCCTCAAGGTTGATGACTTCAAACAACATTAGAAAAGCTTGAATATGCTTATGTGGATTTTCTGTAACTTTTTCGAAGAAACTGAAGTCCTTATGATTCTAGAAGAGATTGATGATGTCTGGTCGAAGGTGAAAGTTAGCACGTTCAAACGGAGAATGGATAATAGATAATAGCATATTGTACATGTGCAGGCACCGGAATCACATAATCCCCAACTATTATTGGACCCTCATTAACAATAACCATTTGCCGAACTGGTGGTTGTGCATGAATTAGATTGTTCCTGATTTTAATTTTCAGCCATTTCCCTCGCTTCTCTCTATTCTCTTCGACATTATCTAAATGTTCTTTTGATCTCGAGATCTATGAAATGATTTCAATCTAGTCAGAGTCTTGTATATAATATTGACAACTTAAAAGAAGCAAAACAAGAGAAAATGAGGTAATATGATGAATAGTCTAAAACAAAAGAAAAGGGAAAAAATGCATCTAATATTAACTTATAAAATATAATTTAACTATTTTTTTCTCTAGCGATGGCGCCAAGAACTTGTTCAGGCAAAACTCGCAAGCGTACAAGATCGTTGATAAGTAATAGATTTAGTAATTTAAAAGTATCGTCCCACAATGAATAACTATAATTATAATTTACTGATTATAATCAAATTTGATTTAATATAACACAAAAGAGATTTGATTTTGTTATTATTCTAATTTAACATACGAAAGCAATAAAATTTTGGTTTTTGTTCAAAGATGAAATGAATGTATTGGATTTCAGAATCCACCTATTGATGTCTAGTTCCAATTCTCAATTTATGGAAGTTAACTTGATTATTGTGTTCATGAAAATCAATATATCAAATCTATACTTAACATGACTTCATCATATTCCTAATTCGAATTCATATGCAAAGTACGCATTTAATCATAGAATTACCTCATACAATTGCACACCCCATGAACATTATTCCTAATATCTATTGTCTTTGTATTAAATACACAATGTTCTACTTATTGTGAGTCTCATAACACTACAAATAAACAACTATTTATCTAAATGATGGCCAAACATTCAAACAACACAAAATTCATGCATATCTAATCAAGAACACAAGAATTAACTAAACAATAGTAAGTCTTGAATTAAAAATTATTCATCATCCATTCAATACATAAAAGATTTAGCCTAACATTATCATATGAAAATTACACAAAAGAAAGAGAAACGACATCACCCGAGACTAAGAAACTTAAGAAGAATCTGAAAACTTCAATTCCTCATATGAAAATCGTCCTCAAAAGATGCAATTTTGCTCCTTGAATGTAAAAATCTCTATTTTCTTGCTCTTATATGAAGAAAATTCGGTTCTTGATGGCCTTGGAATATATAGAATGCAAAACAATTGCATTTTAATGGATACCGGATTAAAAATAGGAAATAATAATTTTTTCCCATTTTTCCTTGGGGCGTGTGCCTTAATGAATTTGGTAGCTTCAGTAGGACTCGGAAGAGGAAGAGGCAGGCACCTCCTCTATAGGCCTAGTCGCGCACCTGCTCAGTATTATCATCATAATATTCTCTCCCGATATCCAAATAAGTCAATTCAAAGTGAGTTGAAAAGATAACTTAAAGGGCTACAACTCTTATTTAAATATTACTTTCCAATTCAAACGTTTAATATGCCAAAAACTAGTCTCAATGTGAGGCTGAAATTTCGCAACATAATTTTTTCGGTTAGAAATTGATGTGTGATAATGCTTTAACTATATTTCTTCCCTTTGACTTCTTTCCTCATCCAAGTGACCCCTAGAATTCTTGAATTTTTATCGTAAGGTCTGACACAACTTTTGACTATTTGTACTTTTGTCCCTGAACTTTGAATTTGCTTCACTTTAGCCCTTTTATTACACGTTTTCTCTAATTCTACCAATGTCGTCGATGTTTACCTATAAATCAATATTTACATAGCATTAAGTCATGTTTCATATAATTCATCAACAAATAGTCTAATTTAACAGCTTAAATAAGTGTATAAAATACACTTATCATTAGGCATAATTAAATAAACAATTAAATGGTAGTCCTCATCATAACAATAATCTGAATTCTTAGGTCCACTCTATCAATTACAGAGGATATCGTACATTTACAATACAAAATATACACAACACATATCATTTGTTATTTGAATTTTGGATATCTAGGTTATCCTTTACATGCTACCCAAGATGGTGCTCCCATTGGAGACAACAATCTCACTACGTCATTGTAAAATAATGGAGTGGAGATGTTCATATGGAGAGCATTTGTGAAAATTGGAATTGGTAGGCGGTTAATGAGATAAAAGTGGTATAAAATGCATACGTCCAATAAGTTTGAGGATACAAGCTTGAAAAATTAATGTGACTTCAGTTTCAACACGTTTGTTACTTCGTTCAGCTAAGCCATTGTTTTAGGTATGTAGGGTGTCATTTTCAAATGTTGAACCCCGATTTTGGCATCGAAGGTTTTAAGGAATAAGGATCACGTACAGTGATAACTTCAGTTTTTAAATGATTTTCAACGAGCGCTTGAAATTGTTGAAAAACAACATAAACGTCATATTTGAGATGTATTAAGTAAAACAACACATATTTGGTAAAGTGATATGTGAAAATATCATAATATTTAAAACCATATAAAGACGTGACGGGACTAGGACTCCATGTTACATGAGACCGTGTAAGTGACACTTTTGTTGTCACTTAACAAATGTTTTGATTACAATTTAGTCACATGTTTTTGATTGAAGTCTAACCTATGTAATGATGTAAAGTTAGGCTAGTTTGAACCTACTACAAGTTAATGTATTGTCAAGTATTGTTTAGTAGTAGTAGGTAGGATAGTTGTTGGTAGAAAAGAATTTTTGAATTACATCCAAGTATGTACCATCAGCCGTGTAGCCTTATAGTGCTTTGTGAATGAAAATTCTCTATTTTTTCTCCTCATGTTTGCTTAAAAACTATCAGTGGTATCAGAGCATTTGGTCTTAGAAAGGCTGTAAAGGGTAAGAACTTCCCATACCGGTAAGAACTTTACTAGCAGCCTTGAGAGAAAACATTTCATTATATCAACAAGAAGATGGCTTAAGGCAATTTCTCAGTACCCTTACCCTCAGTAGTTACAGGTGAGAACTATGATTTTTGGGCTGCAAAGATGAAGGCTTATTTGAAAGCCTTCAACATGTGGAAGATCACAGAATCTGGAGTAGAGCCACCAGCACTAAGAGCAAATCCAACTATAGCTCAGCTGAAGTAACATAGTGAGGAGGTTGCAAAAAAGTTTAAGGCCTTATCTTCCATTCAATCAGCCGTATCTGATACAATCTTTACCAGGATCATTACTTGTGAAACAGCAAAGGAGGCTTGGGACAAGTTGCTTGAGGAGTTTAGGGGGAATGCAAGGATAAGACAAATGTAAGTTCTCAATCTTATAAGAGAGTATGAAATACTGAAGATGAAGGAGACTGAATCAATTAAAGACTTCTTAGATAGTTTGATGAAAGTTGTGAACAAAATAAGGTTGTTATGGGATGAACTACTTGATAAGCATATGGTAGAAAAGGTTCTTATTAGTCTGCCTGGAAAATTTTAGGCAAAAATCTCTTCACTTGAAGATTCCAGAGATATGTCTACCATAAACGTATTTGAGCTTATAAATGCTTTGCAAGCAACTGAGCAAAGGAGGCTGTTTAGGCAAGAAGAACAAGTTGAAAGAGTCCTATTTGTCAAAGGAAAATATAAAGCTCAAATAAGATTTGGAGTGAAGAAGCATCAACCTGAAAAGAAGAAGGGTGAAGGCACCAGAACTGCAAGAAAAAATGAAGGTTATCCACCCTGTCCTCATTGCAAGAAAACCAACCATTCTCTCAAATGGTGTTGGTACATGCCAGGAGTTCAATGTAGAGCATGTAAATAGTTTGGACATGTTCAAAAAGTTTGTAAAAATCAGAAGGAAAAGAAGGATACTCAGCAAGCTGAGGTTGCATAAACTAATCAGCAAGATGAGCATCTATTTACAGCTTTGAATGTAAAGGCTTGCAGTAGTGATGAAATGTGGCTATTGGACAGTGGATATATTCACCATATGACCTCTAATTCTAGTATTTTTGTAAAGCTAGATATATCAAAGGTTAAGGTTGGGAATAGAGAGTTTGTAGAAGTGAATGGAGTTGGTGAAATTTCAGTACAGACTTCATCAGGCACAAAGTATATTTCTGATGTTTTATATGTTTCAAATATTGATCAAAATTTGATAAGTGTTGGTCAATTGATCGAGAAAGATTATACATTGGTATTTAAA
>CAIGRP010107799.1:0-13038 GCA_903798385.1 Fraxinus cuspidata | reverse complement strand
TTTAGGGGTTAGGGTTTGGAATCGAATTTGGAATTGGAGGAATGAGAAATTTGGATTTGGAATTGGATTTATGAATGTTGACACTTTTCACTTCTACATTACCAACATAATATAATGACAATATATTCAAATAAATAATCTCGATCTTACGATCGTTGATTGTTGACGTTGACTGATCAACGTCCACCCCGGCAGTCAACGTCCGTCCGGGCTGAGCTGCAATGTTGGGTCCGCCACTGGTGAGGATTCGAGGTTCTAGTGGTTTTAATTACTTATGTTTTCGTAAATGCTTCATAGTTTAGTTAAATGTTCGATGATTAGTTAAATAGTTTAAATTTGCAATAACAAATCTCTACAAAATTGTGCTATTTTAGTTAGTATTGATAGGAATTAAATTGAATAAACAGTTTTCATGATAACAATCCGTTGACCAAAATGATGGATTTGAGTGATGACTTTAAACCAAAACAAGCTACCAACCTTACCAAAGATTTGATAGAGTAACAACTAGGATATGAGTGAAAAACACCAAATGAAAATGAATATCAAAGCAACTCCAAAAAGAAATGTATGCAAAGTAAAGGCAATAGTTGAACTCTTTACCATTAAGTCGAATTTGCCCCGTAACGGTGCCTACGGATGATGACAATCAACTCCCAAGACACGACGACAATCTTCTTGTCTAAGTAACACTTCAAAACATAAGAATAATGAATCGATGAAAATGGAAAAAAAAATAGTTTTTAATGCAAAATTTAGGCTAGGAAAAGATGAATTTAATGTTATACTATGATTGCATATAATTGGAATGAACAAATGGACGTCTCAAGGGTCTTATTTATATGATAGAAAAGATTGTGAGTGAAGTGCCACACCCTAAACTCAACAACATTTGCCAAGGATCGCAGCTTTTGCTGTCGCTAGCTTGTTGCCCTTGCGTCGCTCAAGCGTCAGAAAAAAAGAGTCTATCACTCACCTGTCACAAGCCTGTCGCTCAAACGCTAGGCGAGCGAGCAACGGAGTTGGACAAATTTCTAGCCAGTTTCCTCTCTTTCCTTCCAACTTTAGATCGTAATTTCTCATTCACCTGGAATTGGTTTGGAGATTCTAAATATACCACGATGATCTACTCGACGAGTTGAATAAGTTAGTCTATTTATTTTCATAATTTGACTATCGGATTAAGTCTGAATATTTGGTCGAAATTGACACGAAAGTCAGTTTTTCATGGTTTATACTTATCCAATTCCAATAATCCCCTACATGAATGGAAATTCCATAATATATAATTCAAAAATGCAAATGATATGCAGACTCTAACAAAAGAGTACATACGACAAGTTATAGCATCAGGATATGTGTCTTATGACTTTGAATATACCTTAGTTGAATACAATCGAATTTACTAAACTAATTGATGAACGTGATGTTTTGAACCATTTAGCCATTCGTATAAATTAAAACAACTGTACAAACACCATAACTCATCTAACAATTTCGATTTTCACGGTTGTATTCATTTTGGCCTCGAACAACTCTTGGTTTCATAAGTGTTTTAAGAGAATTTAAATCTCCAATTCTCGTAGAAGCGGTCCCACTTCACATTTATATATGTGATCTCCTATAGTATTATATCATACATCTCTTGTCTCCTTTCAAGATATATGAATCATTAAAAATATACACTTATCCTTATATATTTTTTATTTTTGCACTTTAGGTTTGTAGGAATTGGAGTAAATGCTTTACACTAAATCTTTCATAACTTAGTTGTCCCCTTGAACAAGATCTTCAGATCTCCAAACTACAATGTTGAGTTTCTAATATGTTCATTCCATTCGATGGACTTTAGTCTCATTCATCTAAAAAGATGATATATTTGATCTCTTGTTAGTCCTTTTGTCAATGGATCCGATATATTTTCTTTTGATTCAACATAGTTAATCAAGACTATACCATTCGATATCAACTGTTTAATGGTATTGTGTCTCAGACGAATATGTCGAGATTTATCATTATACATACTATTTTGTGTCTTTGCAATTGCCAATTGATTATTACAATGTATAATATCGTAGGTATCGATTTTTTTCAACATGGAATATCCTCGAGTAAATTAAGAATCCATTCTGCTTCTTCTCCAATTTTATCTAAAGCAAAAAACCTCACATTCCATCATGGATCGAGCTATTAAAGTTTGCTTACATGATTTTCAAGACACACTTCGCCTCCAATGGTAAACACATAATCACTTATAGACTTTGAATCATTTGTATTAAATATCCAATTTGCATTGGTATATCCTTTTAATACTGTAGGATATCTTGAATAGTGTAATCCATAATTAATCGTGTATCTTAATTATTTAAGAACTCGAATTAATGCTTTCCAATGATATTGCTTGGATTACTTGTAAATATACTCAACTTGTTGATTGCATATACTATATCAGGATGCATGCAGTTGATAATATACATCAAACTGCCTATAACACATGAATATTCTAATTGAGATACGGGATCACCAGTATTTTTGACTAAATATAAACTTAAATCTACTGATATTTTAACTAGTTTATCGTCATACACTTTAAACTTTTTAAGTATAGTCTCAATATAATGTGATTGCGATAATGACAAACCATCAAAAGTTTTAGAGATTTTAATCTCTAATACCATTTCAGCTGCTCCTATATCTTTCATGTCAAAATATTTTATCAACATTTTCTTAGTCGAGATAATAATGTTCGAATTATTCCCATGATTAACATATCATCAACATATAGATTTACGATCACGTATCCTTTAGGAGTATTTTGATGTAAACACATTTGTCACATTTATTAATTTTGAAACCATTTGATAACATATTTTTGTCAAATTTTTCATGACATTACTTCGGTACTTGTTTTAATCCATACAATGATTTTAAAAGTTTACACACCTTATTTTCATTTCTCGAAGCAATAAAACATTCAAGTTGTTCCATATATATTTCTTCTTCTAATTCACTATTCAAAAATGCAGTCTTAACATCCATTTGATATATTTCAAAATTATGAAATCAGGACAAGTATAGACGTGATCCTTGTAATCGATGAATATGTATTGAAGAAATCTAGTCCTTCATTTTGTTTATATTCTTCAGCTACTAGTCTACCCTTATATTTGTCTATTTATCCGTACAATTTCAATTTCTTTTTGAAAATGCATTTATAGGAGTGATCTTTGTAACCGTTGAATATGTATAGAAAAAATATAGTCATTCATTTTGTTTATATCCTTTAGCTACTAGTCTACCCTTATATTTGTCTATTGATCCATCTGATTTCAATTTCTTTTTGAAAATCCACTTGTAGCCTAAAGCTTTGTTTTCCAGAGGAAGTTCAATCAATTCCTAAGTATGGTTAGTCATGATGGATTCAATTTCATTATTAACTGATTCTTTCCAAAAAGGAGCTACGGGTGAGGAAATTGCTTCATTAAACGTTCTTGGATCATTTTTTAGTAGATATGTTAGAAAGTCTAGACCAAATGTCTTATGAATCATTTGCCTTTTACTGCACCTTGATTTTTCATCTTGATGATTACTATCTTTTTAATAGTTTCCAATTGCATTATCGTAAGTTCGTTTGTGTGAGATTACTTCTTTCTCTTTATAATGAAATATATTTTCAAAGAATACAATTTACTCGATTCAACGATAGCACCTATATATATATCTTTACTTGTTTAGGTTTAGATATTTGTACATTTTCCAAAAACCATATACTTTAAGATATTTGTAGGAAGGTTTCCGACCTTTCCATAACTCATAAGGTAATTCATTCTTACTATTGTATGTTATTTTATTAAGGATATGATTTGCCGAAAGTATAGCTCCCCCCCAAGTTTTGAGGTAAGACAAAATTAATCAACATTGTATTCATCATTTCCTTAAGTGTTCGATTCTTGCGTTCAGTATGGCCATTAGATTGAGGTGAGTATGACGCTGTTGTTTGATGAATAATTTCATATTCTGAACAAAATTCTTCAAACAGTGCAACATATTCTCCATCTCGATTACTACGAAACGCTTTTATCGTTTTTCCAAGTTGATTTTTCAACTTTAGTTTTATAGTGTTTAAATACTTTCAAAGCTTTATCTTTACTTTTCAACAAGTATATATAGCAATATCTTGTACAATCATCTATGAACATGATGAAATACTTTTTACCACCTTCTTTGGACGTACTTTAAGTCACATATATCGGTGTTAATAAATTCCAAAGGCGTTGTTTTACGTTCGACCGATTGAAACTACACTTTAGTTAACTTAGCCTCTACACAAATTTCGCATTTTTCATTTGTATTAAAATGCATACTCGGTAGTAAACTTAAATTTATTAGTTTGCGTACAGAATTAAAGTTTACATGTCATAATGTATGATGCCATAAATTAGATGACTCAAGATATAAGTAGAAGAAGATATATTATTCCTTGAATTATTCGGTACAATGGTTAGAACATTCATCTTGAATAATCCATCTTTTACATAACCTTTATCTACATACATATTATTCTTGGTAAGTATAAACTTATCTGATACAAAGACTAATTTAAACCAATTTTTACATAACAAAGAACCCGACACTAAGTTTTTGCGAATATTCGGCATATGAAGAACATTATTATGGCTAAATTCTTTGCCCGATATCATCTTAAAAATAACTTTGCCTTATCCTTTAACCTTTGAATTTGAAGAGTTTCCTATGAATAATTTCTCACCATTGGTCGAAGTGTAGGGTGAGAACATTCCTTTGTCGGCACAAATATAAATGGTAGCATCTGTATCTACCCACCATTTCATGAGATTTTCAACATTGTTGTATTTTTAAATAATGGTCGACAAATTTATATCTGATATACCATTAGATATTGCATTAGATTCAGTGATATTCACTTAGGCTTGCTTCTTAGGTTGACGACAGTTAATAGATTGATATCCGGCCTTTCCACAATTATTGCAATTGCTCTTAAACTTCTTTGCATTCTTCTTAGATGGTTCCATGTAATGCTTTCTTTTCTTGATTTTGTTATAGAATCCACAACATTATACTTAGCTTGTCCGAATTTCAGTTTTCTTCTTCAATTCTGAACCGGACAATGAGTTCTTCAATATTCATCTCCTTGCGCTTATGCATGAGATAATTTTTGGAATCCTTCCACATGTGTGAAAGTTTCTTGATAATTGCAGCCACTTGAAATGATTCACTTATAGACATATTCTTGGTGTGAATGTCATGGAGTATAACCTGTAATTCTTGAACTTGACTGATGACCATTCTAGAATCTACCATTTTGTAGTTTAAGAAATTTCCCACGATGAACTTCTTAGTTCCGACGTCTTCACTCTTATATTTCTTTTCGAAGGATTCTTATAGTTCTTTTACAGATTTCATGGAACTATACACATTATATAATTTGTTGTCCAGCCCATTCAAAATATAGTTTTTGCATAAGAAGTTGGAATATTTCCAAGCATCAATGCAATCAATGATGCTCTATTTTGTTTTTCCCTTTTTGTATGACAGGAGCATCTTCTTTCAAGAGTTTTTCCAAATTTAGGGTCGTGAGATAAAATAATATTTTTTGATGCCATCTTTTGAAATCAATCCCACTAAACTTCTCTGATTTCTCTCTATATGGACAACCGCAATTAGAGGAATCACAACGGTAAGAGCCAAGTTAGGTAACATTCATTCCGAAGTTCCCATATTCGAAGTATCATTCGAAGAGGTATCGGTATTGTTAACCATATTCATTTATGTTTACACAAAATATAAGATAAACCAAAATCAAAATTCGATAAAGAGTAGAAGAAGTTAAACTGGAGTGAAATCAGTTTAACCGAATACAACACTAGAATAAAGTTATCACTCAAACGGAAATTCGACTTAAGAATGTTGATCAAAATAATGGATTTGAGTAATGACTTTAAACCAAAACAACGTACTAATCTTACTAAAAATTTGACAGAGTAACGGTAAAGATATGAGTGAAAAACACTAAGGGTCCTTTTGATTGCAAATGTGAAAAATGGTTGGAAAGAAAATGTTTTACATGGAATTGATTTGTCTAGAAATTGTTTTATTGAGAATTGTAATTAATTGTATTTGATTGGTATAATTTTTCATGGAAAATGTTGAAAGATTGATATCTGTTTGACTTCATTTTTTATGAAAATTGTTTATTAAAGCGATAATTTTTCCTACCATTGGGTCTATAATTTGTTCCAATTGCCAAAAAAATAAAAAATGATTTTTTTAAAAAAATTTACCATACCGAATATCATTCGTTTGGCTTTTGGGTCTATAATTTGTTCCAATTGCAAAAAAAATAAAAAATAAATTGAAAAATAAATTACCATACCGAATACCATTCGTTTGGCTTTGTTTTGCATGAAAATTGTCAATAAAAGTGATAAATTTTTTTTATCATTGTGTCTAAAATTTTTTTCCAATTACCAAAAAAAAAAAACCTAGAAAATATTTACCAACCAAAACATCAAGAATTTGTTTTTCTCAAAAAAAACCTAGTTTGCAGACACTTGCAAGCACTGTTTAATACCTTTTCATTGAGAGCTCTCTCAACACAATGTCGAGAATTTGAAGTGCGTCCTGTGGAACATCAGCACGCTTACCAGAAATAAATTGGCTCAGATGATGTAAGTTTGCTCGAGTAACAAACTTGATAATAACTTTGTATTCCTTCTCTCTCCTGCCACGTGTACAATGCATACTAAGCCAGCTTTCACAAATGTATAAATAGAACCAAAGCAAATCAAAAAATAATTTCTCCAAAATGCTTGGATATAATTTTAGACGGCACTTTCCAGCAAGTATTGCGGTAGTAATAATTTCAGTATCTCGAAAGAGAATATCTTAACAGCCAGATTTGATACGTAAACCCATAAAAATTCTTACTTGGGACCATTGATTCCGTCCTCTCCATCTGTAAGTTTAATGGTGAATTCCTTCCTAGCACACGGAAGCTCACCAGCAGTATACAGACTCTTTCTACCATCATAAGCTGGTAATCTCATCCCTAACTCAGATTCTTTGTACAGTTTCACCAGTTCTGCAATAATTGCTCTGTTTACAGTTATTGATACCACTTCAGGGATTATAGTAACCTGCAAGCAACAGAGCCTAGATGGTAATACAAGCAATATGGAACAATAAGAACATTATTAATGACCAACTAAAAAGACTAATTAATGCTGCAGAAGGCATAGCAAAAACAGTAAAGCCTACTCAATGACACCTGCAAAGAAACAGCATATATAAGAGGAAGACAACACCATAAACATACTGATATGGGACCCAGAAGTTTGTGTCACATAATATGAACACATTTATTATTTTTTCTTCAATGTGCCCTCCATATATGTTGAATTGGACCTATCAAGAAACGGAACTTACATCATACTGGATCAAATCTCTGTCTGGTAACTCTGCAAAGAAATGGTTAGCCTTCACAATGCATTTTGTCCCAAGCTGCCCATACCCTGGCCTAGGTGCAAAACTCAAAGACTTGTTTGAAGAAGGAAAACCCATTTCCACTTGGCATAAGCTGCCTCCATTCCCAACAGACCCGTTAGGTATAGCCGATACAATAGTTCCAGTCGGCTCTGCAGTAACCCGACTATCTGTCGCGGTGAAAGGCCTGGAACTTGGTCGCATAAAGACGTCAGCTTGATCCAATTTTCGGCCACCTCTCCCCTTTCTCCTTCCTCTACTTCTTGATGGAGGTGAGGACTGGTTTCGAGTCTCTTGGCTCGGAGGACCTTTATCATTCTGAGTACTCTTGGGACTCTTTTGAACCGAGTTCATGGTTTTCTGCAGCTGGGGTTTAATCACAATGTGCTGTTCAGAGCTCTCTTTGATCGGTCTCATAGGCATGATGACGATGATAGAATCTGCTTCCTTAAATTTATATAAAAGCACAAAAAATATGCACTTTCCCTTCTAGTCCTTGTTTGCTGCTGTTGAAACATTTACCTTGTGCTGAAATTCCAGAATTGGAGAATATAGCAGAAGTCAGGAACATATCCCAAATTGAAAAATGTGTACAAATATAGAAAAGTGTAAATAATGCATGAACGAGTTTCACACGCAAAAGCAAAAGGATAACATATCAATCAAACCCAGAAAAAATGAAAAAAAGAAACAGTACAAATAGTTAAAGCATTTTTGTCAAATTTCTAACCTCTCTTTTTGGGTACCCATAATTTAAGGCTCTTAATCTGAAAGACATTTCTATGGGCAAGAACTCAAGCCCTCTTCTGGGCTTCAAATTGAAGCAAGAAGTTAAAAAACTAAAAATTATTCCTAATAAATTTACAGAAGTGGTGAAATTTTTGTGATTCTGCTGGAACCCAGAATATAGATTTTGGAAAGGAAGAAACCCGGATTCTTGAAACAAAAACCCCACATGTACAAATATAAAACTTGTATACAAGTACTATACAAAATATATGCATATGAGGGAGAAGTGCAATCAAATATTAGATATACCCACAAGACAAAACCATCCTTCTTCTTGTCTCCTAGCCCAAACCAAAATCTGGTTGCAGGAAAATGAATAAATCCAAGATAATAAGACATATCACAAATATATACATACATGCATATTGAAACTGGACATAAATAAGAGTGAAGAAAGAGAATTAAAACGCCTAGGAAGAAACAAAAGCAGCAATAAGTAACATACATGAGAATTAAAAGGGAATAGACATTGAAAAACTCACTCGAAATCAATATCTCAAAAAGATGAAACAAATTCAAAGAAAATGACACATCAAGCAAATAGAAGGAATTATTCTACAAAAAACCCAAATATATTATCTTTGAACTGACCAATAAATAACAAAGATTCAAAGAGTTGAATCTATGAAACAAAGAAAGTAGGCTTTAATCATGAAGAGAAAAGATAAAAAGTGGAATCAAAAGATGGGTTTTTCCAACTTTTTTGGGAGTTTCAAAAAGTGTATATAAGATTGCAGAAAAAATAATAATAATACACAGTAAGTATGTGTATATGGTGTCTGTGGAATCAAGCAGAGAAATGATGATGAAGAATTGAAGATGACTCTTTTATATAACACGCATGCAAATGCTTCCTTTATCACTTGTAAAAGGCTAATGAAGGCTTGCTCTTTTACTTTTTTTCTTACACTGCTCTCACTTTAGTGCTGTCTTTATCTGCATCCATTAAAATGTATATACGTATAAATATATATGTATAGAGAGATAAAATATAATATATATATATATATATATATATATATATAGAGAGAGAGATAAAATATAATATATATATATATATATATATATATATATAGAGAGAGAGATAAAATATAATATATATATATATATATATATATATATATATATATATATATAANTATAGAGAGATAAAATATAATATATATATATATATATATATATATATATAGAGAGAGAGATAAAATATAATATATATATATATATATATATATATATATATATATATATATAAAATGAGTGTTTAGGAACTGAAGATTGAAGTAATGAAGCACAGAATAAGAAGAATTCGAAGTTGCTGTCCTTACCACTGCGGAGTTTTCAATAAATGACATTCTCCAATCTCTCACTCTCTAGGTTCTTGTATGTCAATTTGCTAGAAAAACGGGCTCAATGACAAGTTTCCTGAAATATACACTTAGCAAATTTTTATTTGCAGTTAAAAAAAAAAAATTTATGAAAAAACTGTCAATTAAAAACTATCAAGTCAGTGAATCAAAAAATGGTCTCTCATTGAGCCTAAAATGGTATGAGCTTGTTCAAATAGCATTATCTTTGTATGTATTTACAACACAATATCATATGTATTTTATCTCACAAGAGCAACTAAGAAACAAACAATATACCATAATCGCTCTAATATCATTTGTTAAGAGTTGGGTCAAATAATAAAGACGATAATGATATGAGCAATATGAAAATAATGGATCACAAAGAAAACAAAATTTATATGGAAACATAAATCCAGGAAAATCACAATAGGAGGTTGGGTCAAATAATAAAGACGATAATAATATGAGCAATATGAAAATAATGGATCACAAAGAAAACAAAATTTATATGGAAACATAAATCCAGGAAAATCACAATAGGAGGTGGTGAATTCACTATAATCAATAGCAAAGGAGTACAAAGGATCTCCTTGGACCAAACTAATAAGTTGGACAATTTGTCAATTTCAATATGCGTTGTACACCATATATTTACAATCAAAGAATCTCTAACATACAAGGATAATTAATATATAAAGAGTTTAATATAATGTAAAGTCCAAATTTAATGGATAAAATCAATAATGGAGAATTTTGGATAAAATAATAGTCAAAGTCACCTTGGACTCCTTCAAGACTTCTTCAAGTCTACTACCAACTCGCAATAGTACTCAAACAATATTTTCAATTAAATACTCAAGAAGAATTTAGGTCACAACCTAATTCTGTCAAATTTCACCTTGATACGAATCCATTACAATAAATAAAACTTAACTCTTCAATTCTAACAAAATTCTCCAAACAAAACACTCCATCAAATTACTCCACCTTTTCTACCATACCCCCAAGGCATATTCACCATTGTGAACTGAATCCAAACAATGCTTACTAACAGAATTACTTTGGGCTTCAAACTTGTTTAAACTTGCCACGAACAACAAATTCATTGAATTCAAAACTGGGTCCATCTGAGTTAAAAATAAATTGCTCAAATTATCCTCACGAACAACAAAATCACAACTCCTTACAATGCTTCCCTTCCAGCATCCAAACAAAAATCTGACATAACAAAATCTGGTGTTGCTATCCGAAAGTGGAATCTCAAATCTCATATTTATCATCCGTGGAACAATCAATCTTGTTTAAACTTCGGTTTAATAATCTATTTTACCCTCCCAAGAACTGACAAACCTTGGCACTAATACCAATTGTTAGAAGTAACAAGATCACAACTCTTTACGCTACTTCTCCTCCAACATCCAAACAAAAATCTGCTATAACAAAATCTGGTGTTGCAATCCAAAAGCGAAATTTCAAATTTCATACTTATCATTTCTGAAGCAATCAACATTGTTCAAATCTTGCTTTCATAATCAATCTAGCTATCCTAAGAATCGGTAATCTTGACTCTGGTACCACTTGTTGAGAACCATGTCAACTAATAAAGACGAAAATAATATAAGTAATATGAAAATAATGAATCACAAATAAAACATGATCTACGTGGAAACCCAAATTGAAAAAATAACGCGTAGAGACGAAAAATTCACTATAATTAATAGCAAATGAATACAAGGGATCTCCCTAGACCAAACTAATAAGTTGGACAATTGGCCAATTTCAATATATGTTGCATACCACATATTTATAATTAAAAAAATCCCTAACATATAATGATAATTAATACATAAAAAGTTTAATGTAAGGTGGAATCCCAGTATAATGTGTAAAATCAATAATGGATAATTTGGGATGAAATAAGAGTCCAAGGTGAATTGGATTCTTTCAAGTTTACTACCAACTCCCAATACTCCTCCAACAATATTTTCAATCAAATATGCGATAGGAATTTGGGTCACGATTCAATTCTAACATATAAATTCATGAACAAAAATCTTTTGTGTACTAAAGTGGTGAAGGTGTAACGGTCGGTTCAAGCTCAAGGTTTCTATGGGTCCACTTTAGGCGAACTTTTGGGTCCAGAACATGTGCCTTATCTGCATTTTTGAATTTATAGAATCATATGTTAACCTTAGATGGAAAAGTATATACATTTTGGTTGTCATCATAAAAACTCGTCACGAGTAGTAAATTTATCTATAACATATGAAAATAAGCAAATTGTTTCTTAACCTTTTTAGAGTTTCATGATCATTTTCCGATAAGGAAAAGAATATACATTTTGGTTAAATTAATTACATGGTCATCGTAAAAACTTGTCACACTTTAATTTCTAGAGTTGAATCCAAATAGAAAACACAAAACCAAGTACTAACATGTGAGGGTAAATTTCATCCACTGTTTTTATAACCTTTAATTTACCATTTCCAATTAGAGTATTTCATGTAACAATCACGTGGAGATCAATTACAATATGGCTCCAACTCAGTAATTTTCAATCGATGATAGGTGATGAAATGTGCCTAAATGGTGAAATTGGATACTGAAGTAAAGTTCAGTGATTCAACTGAGGCTAATTAAACTCCAGTGACCCAACTAAGATTTCACTAAAATTTCGTTGATAATTGATAAAATATACTCGAAATTTGAGGGACGTGTAAGTTTTATGCCATATGTTCAATCAAGTTTGGACATAAACACTTTTAATATATATAATCAATGCATAGTTATGGCGAGATATATTATTTAATTAAATTAATATTCTAATAAATTAAATAATAGAATCCATAGATTCAAGTCTTGATGATATGTTAATCATAAGGAGTTGTGATTGTAAGATACAAATTACGTATTACTGAATCTTAAATCATCCGTGGTCGAAGTAATAACGAGATACGGATATCGTTATTACGGATAGACCATCACGTGTGGCATTTCTTACTAGTGAAGTAAGTAGCTGATCTCACAAGTTAAAATGTGGTGACACATGAATGAATACGTGGATATTTTGTTATAAGAACAAAATATTGGAGACTCGCTGAGGAGATTCCACAATCCAACTATCTGAGTGTCAGTGGTTAATCTCTAACGTTCGGAAGTGGAATTGGTCTTTTGACTTGAGGTCATCATAGTGCCTTATTTGAGGACAATCATACTTTGGTGATATTGGATGTTACTCTGCCAAGGATCACTAATACAACATCGTTCGAGTATGTCAAGAATCATATGAAGGTTGTGAATGATCGATAGAGGATTCGTCACTCTTAGATAGTAAGAGATTATTATCTACATTTTATCCAGTTAAGTTGATAATGAAATT
>CAIGRP010107792.1:0-14313 GCA_903798385.1 Fraxinus cuspidata | reverse complement strand
TCTTGTTTCGAAGTTTCTTTCATGTCTAGCTTTTAAACTCTTGATCTTTCTTTGATGACATCTCCCATGCTCTTGATCTTATTTCTTCTTGACGTTTGTCTTTTAAGCTCTTTTCTTGAATGATTTGACTTGAATGCTTAACTTTAACTTTGATCTTCATTTCGAGTCCGATTTATATGTTGATTTTAGCAATGCTTAATTGATTTTAATATTGAACTATCATCACTCAAAATCAATTGTTAGAAATAATATTAAACTTGTTTGTTATTATCAAAACATTAAGGATGAAATCAAACATAGGTCAACAGTCGTTCGCCTCAATCGTTGCTGCTCTCCATCGTGCCATTGGTTGAAAATGACCCCATTTGCCACATACAAAATCTGGAAGCTTGATGGCAAACCCCGGGCAATCCACTCGCCGGCTACATTGGTCTCAAATTCAATGTGCCAACCAAAGCTTCCTCTTCTTCAATGACATCGATCCCACTCTCAAGGTCCTCCTAGCTCCCTCCTCATCCTTAACCACGATGATAGTTTCATCCATTTTAAAGTAATTGGGGTTTTCATTTGTGTTAATGTGGTAAATGGGTTAAATGAATAGCTGTGGTGGTAAGTGGAGTTGGCAATGTTGATGTAGTTGGTGCGGTGGTAAATCATATTTGACTTGTGTGATTAACATAGCAAATGGAACCACCATGGAGTGAGATCAAGAGAAGAAGTGAAAAAAATGTTGGGAGCAAAATTTCTTCCTCGACCGGATGGCGGTGAAAAAATTGGAAAGGGAAGCAGTAAAAAGTTGATTTCTCGATCGGACGGCGTTAAAGAAATTGGAAAGTGGAGAAGTTGGAAAGGGAGGACCTCTGAGAGTTGTGGTAGCGGTGGTGGCTGGATGGTTTTTTGGTTTTTATTAGGTGGGATGGGATGGGATGGGATGGGTTGGGTTGGGTTGGGTTGGGAGCGGGTGGAAATGAAGGTGGGTTTATATATATAATTTTAAAATTTAATGTGGGAAATGCAAAGTACAATTTTACCCTTTTTAATTTGATCAAATTTTGACTTGTTTGGTCAACTAACAACAAGATGGATGGTTTCCATCCATTTGGACTTGAGGTGAGAGTTTTTTAAAGATTTGAGACTGTGGTTGGTATAAAGTGAAGGTTAGGATAAAGTTACAAAAAAGGGAAAGGTTATGGACCGCTGCTGAAATTATCCCTTTAATTTATTTAATTGTTTTATTATGAAAATTGCAAATATATTATTTTGCCCCTCATTTAATTTGTCCATTTGGGTCAAAATTACAATTTCACTGTTGACTAATAGCATTATGGACGGAATCAATGATTTGGATCACGTCTGTAGTTAAATATAAAGGTTAGGGATTGGGGCGGCCAAAATGAAAGGTTAATGTGTAATCTGCAGCAAAATGAAAGGTTTGGGACCTACGCTACAATTTTTTTGCTTAAGTAAATATATTTATGAAGGAAACTGGTGTCTAATTAAAGATCAAAATGAAGAGAAGATCATAACTATCAAAGAGAAAAATAACATAACTTTTTATCTTTAAATATGATAGTTTGTAAGAAAACGCTTCTTATACATAATTATTTACATAATATGTTACATAAATATGATGTGTCAAAATGTAAGTGAAAAAATTATATGATTGATGAGATTTTGATCCGATTAAATCTCATGACATTATCTATTGATAAATCATTATATATTGTTATGTATATTTGTTTACTCTAACATTGATTAAATGTGATTAGATTTTAATTGAGCATCATACTTATATTTATTGAAAAATTAAATAAGTAACAATTCTTTGTATTTAATTAAATATGTAATTTAATGTCACCAGTATTATCACCTAAAATGTCGTTAAATATAAGTGGTGTTATATAGCAATAGTGTAACCGTTTGTTCAACTTCTGATCTTATTCATTGGAAAGTCTGAATCGTTAGCTATAAGTTCATGATACATGATTTTATAATTACAGAAATTAGATAATTTAAAACAATGTGCATGTAGATCGCTTGTATGTAATTATTTTTTTCGTAAAGCCCTATATAATTACTAATTTTACTAGCGACGTACCCTTTATAGTATCCACTTGAAAATAGAAAAAGAAATATTAAAATGGGAAGGGAGGAGTTTATATGGATTCTTTTTCTAAGAAAAAATTACAACATTATACCTCTGTACTCTACTCCATTTTGATTATTTTGTGAGAATTCAGTGCTTTTCACAACAAATTTGGCCAACAATTTTCATTTATTTTTCGGCAAAAAGAAAGTATCACGGAATTAGCTTATCTGCCGTTCTAAGTTGGTTGAGTCTTTCATCAAAATCTCTAAAAATAGTGAAAATCTGACGCATCTCCAGTTCTATATTTAGGAAAAAACAGTATTATTGGTCCATTACCCACGTGAATGGCACAGGGGCAGGTCAACTGATTTTCACGCGTTGCTATAGAATGTGAGTTTATGCACTCGTAAAGAAACACCGATATTGAGATACACGCACATATTAAATTAGTATCTATTATCATCCACAATCGAGCAATTGAGAATTCAAATGTCAATATCGATTGGAGGAACAGTGTGAGGAACCTACAAAAAGAGGAAAGTGTGGGTAGTTAAAGTTATTCGTGGTCATAAAATCGATGCTTTATGTAACTCTTCCTTATATTCAACCTCTTCCTAAAATAAAAATATTATTTTTTAATTAAAACCACTTGTGATGGTGAGATTTATTAATGTCAACTCATATTATTCAATACCCTCGTATGAAATCAAGACTTAGAGCTTGAAATTTGTGTCTCGCCATAACTTTGTGATGAATATGACTTTGCATCAACATTGAGATACGAATAATCAACTTCCATCTTAAAAACATATTCTTGTCTTGAAAAATATGAACTTAAGTTTGGCAAGATAAGCTATTTTCTCCCAACTTTCTAAACATTCTTGAACTTTTTTACTCTAACTTGTAAAAGATGAAAAATGAAATGGGAATGCCAAAACAAAGAGGGGTCGGCCATCATTTTTTTTATAGGTAAAAAGTTCAAAACAAAGAGCTAATGACATGACTAGGATTTGATGACTAATTTCTAACATGGAGAAGTGGAAAAACATCTTTAATTATTGGAGGTAGTGCTAATTTATATGCTTCATTTCTCTCTTTCCTCAAAATTTCATTAAGGACCTATAAATTTTGGTCGGAACTCTTCTTTCGTGCCTAAATATTGAATCCCCTCATTGGTGTTATTTTCAGAAAATTTTGTGCTCTTACATCGCGATTGAACTCAACATCATCAATCAAATCTACGATACAACTCTTTCCTAATTTATCACAGTAAATCTTTGCATCCTTAAATCAACGATTGTGTTCTGCACTCAAAATTCATAGTTGGACTTTTTACCCCATATAACTTAAATCGACAATCATGTATTAAACGCTTAGTTCAATGTGTAAGGTCAAATATAATAATTAACCGTATTCGGTGTTTGATGTAAAAATACATTAAATAATTTAGAGAGTTTATCTTCCTTTAATCAATCAGATTAAAATAATAAGCTCTATGAGATGGTTTAGAATGAACTATTGATTTGCCATGTCATGAGTAATAGGAAAAAATTAGTTGAATTGAAATACATAGCTTATTAGCCTTTGTTGGCCTTCAATTCTTAATTTTTTTTTAAAAATTCATTTCTACCACAAATTTCATGGGAATTCACAACTTTTATCAATTTTTCAATCACATTTTATCAACTTTTATCAAAATCTACAAAAATCAAATATTTATTAAAACCAAACAGGGGCTTAGTAAGTAACTTTTTATATGAGTAAAATTACTTATATAATTTTAAAAAATACATATAATTGTCAATTTACTTATAAGTAAATACGAAAGTTTCCAAATATATAATTTTTAAGAGATACTCTTAAGAAATAATTTTTTTAATTAAAAGTAAAATAATAATAAATTATCGAAATATGTTGTACATAATAAGTAAATACGTAATTTCTAAAGTAAAATAAGTTTTTTTTATATAATCAAAGATAGAAATTACTTATTTCAACACAAATGTATGTTGCTTTAAAATAAGTAATTTCCTTTTAAGTAAGAGAAAGAATGTGCCCAAAATATAATTATAGAAAAATGGTGCTTAAAAGTAACAATAACTTTTTAAAAGTGAGACAAAAATAATGTCATATTTTTGTAAATAATCACACATTTTTCTAATATTTAGTAACATGAAATACTAAATTGAAATGATACACTATATTCAACCTTAATGAATTTCCCATGAACCTATATGTTGTACCTAATGCATTCTTTACGAGATAAAGTCATTATATTAGCCCCAGTTTGGTAACCATTAAATTTTTCATTCTCATTCTTCTACTCATTTTCAACCACAAATTTTTCAATAAAATAATATTTTTCATCACATCAATAACTTTTCCTTCCTTTTCAACCACAAATTCTACATAAATCTACTATTCCAGAATACATTCTTTCTAAATAATGTTGAACAAACACACCCTAAATTATAATGCATTTTGTGTATATTGTATATTTTTTGTTAGGAAAAATAGTATACGAGGTCTCCAACCTATACTATTTTTGTTATTTAAATCTTAATAATATACCCCAAAGTGACACTTGGTGTACGTTTTAATCTCCAACCTCTCACACTTTAAATGCATCAATGGTCCAGTTTCACAAATTACTCTTAAAGTGACACTTGGTGTACGTTTTATTTTTTCAAATTTATAAAGGTACACAAATATTTTGAGTAAAAATAAACAAAAAACAAAATAGCTTCAGCTCCTTCCCCAACACCCATCTCCCAACTAAATTTTGAACCACTTGACAACTTTTTATGTTGAAACTTTTTGAATCTCCACTTGTGCATGATGTTCAAGTATCTNTAATAATATACCCCAAAGTGACACTTGGTGTACGTTTTAATCTCCAACCTCTCACACTTTAAATGCATCAATGGTCCAGTTTCACAAATTACTCTTAAAGTGACACTTGGTGTACGTTTTATTTTTTCAAATTTATAAAGGTACACAAATATTTTGAGTAAAAATAAACAAAAAACAAAATAGCTTCAGCTCCTTCCCCAACACCCATCTCCCAACTAAATTTTGAACCACTTGACAACTTTTTATGTTGAAACTTTTTGAATCTCCACTTGTGCATGATGTTCAAGTATCTCTTTAGAACATAACATATGCACATAAATGTAATTTCATATTATTTTTAGCCATCTTAATTAGGGTCGATTTGTCATGATTTTTGCTTTTATTTTTGTTTTCCGTAGAAGATATTTTGAAAAAGCTACCTTTATTTTTATTTGAAAGAAATTTCTATTCCGAAAGTGCTCTTAAAGAAAACTAAATTGGACTTACTTCATCTAAGAACTTTTCTAACTAAAAGAAGTACTTTAATAAAATTAATCAAACAGATCCAAAAACAAGTTTAATTTTTGTATCGAAAGCTCTTTTTGACTTTTTTAAAAACCATGCCCAATAACCCTTAGAATCCCTTTGATATGATTTTGCTTCTTGTAGAAGACTTTCTTGAGAAAATTACTTTAATTAATGTGTGAAAAATAATTTTTTTAAAAGAAGTTCTCTTCTGTAAGAGTATTTTAATTAAATAAAGTTATATTGAAATAACTTTTGCTAAAAGCTCTTCTAATTAGAAGAATATTTTTATAAAATTATTCAAATTTGTGTAAAAATAATTTTTAAATCTCAAAAATTTATTTTGACTTCTCAAAATAAATCCTTAATTTTTTTTAAAAAATTAAAGAGAAAAGCGGGTTCGGGGGAGAGAGGCGAAGGACTAGGACCAATGAAACGTTACAGTGACACCTCCTCTACCCACATACGGGTCCGCCACCACGTGGTTTTGCCACGTTTAGGGAACTCCTTTGTCACCTTGGTTCCCTGTCCTAACAAGGCACGTCAATTCTTTGGCCCTTATCAAGCTTCCTTTTTTTTTTTAAAATAAAATTACTTTTGTTTTAATAGTTTGTATTTTCAAAGAAGTAGGTCGAATGGCAAACCAAATTCTCGAGTTTCATTGTGCCTATTTAAGAAAATTTGTGGGCTTGCAAATGTTTAAAGAAAAATAAAATTAGTTTACATGTAAAGAGTCACGCTGTCTACAAAATTCAAGTGAATGAATCATTTTGTTTCTATTAGGTTAAACTTTGCTGATAAAGTTGTTCAACAACATAGCTACGTAATCATTTCATTAAAACGCTAGTTGATTCAAATATTATGATCCAAACATGGTATAATGGGTTTAGGAAAATGAAATCAATACTTTTCTCTTGCTAATGAAAGTTAAATTACCGAAACTAACTTGTTTATGCATGAAGCTCCAATAGCAAATGTTTGACTATTCCTAAAGTACTTGCCTATAATTGATAAGTAAAAGTAAGTGACTTCAAGGACAAATGAATAATTACTAGGGAAAATTATAGTCAGGGTCTTCGAACTTAAAGAAATATGATACTTAGTTCCCAATTCAATTCTTCCTAATTTATGTCTTTCCAAACTTTTAATTTATGCGCGTGTGAATCTTACGTAATTGAAATTTGTTAAATTATCATAAAAAGTTATATCGGGTTCTAGATACTTTATTCCGTAAAGGTTAGAGATCCAACTCGAAATCTTCTTTAACTTAGGGTGTATTTGACCCACATTATTTTGTAAGAATTTATTCTGGAATAGTATATTATGTAAAATATGTGGTTGAAAAAGAAGGAAAAATTATTAATATGATGGAAAATATTATTTTATTGAAGAATGTGTTATTGAAAATGAGTAGAATAATGAGAATGAAAAAAATAATGTGTACCAAACAGGGGCTTATTATGAATTATAAATAAAAAATAACCAATTCAAATATACGTAGAGGGCCCATTTGGCAATGATTTTGAAAAGTCAAAACTTATATGATTAAGAAGCTATTTTTGCACATGTTTAAATAATATTTTTAAAGTATATTATTTGATTAAAAGAGTTTTTAGCGAAGTTAATCTAACGTAACTTATTAATAAATTCTTCAATAAAAAGTAAAAGAAAAAGTAAAAATCATATCGAATGGATTCTTAGAAATTTATAAACTAAGTCAAACCCGCACGTCCTAATAAAGCAAAACATAAACACACGGCTTTAATAAATTGATGACCTAAACAAATTTTTTTAATTAAATTCCTTGGATTAGTCGCCATTGCATGTCTGCACATGCTTGTTTAGCTTCATAAGTAATGATTGTACGAGTCAAGTTAATGAATTATAAATAAAAGTGTAATGCTGCTTGGACATGGTTAGTTAAGTTGGAAGTTGACAGATATTGTGTTGTCTAACTCGTTTAAAAAAATAAAAAATAAATTGTTCCATCAAAATTCGACACTTTGTCTCCCGAAAATAAAATTTGTCAATAACCCTTTTTTCACGAAGCATTACTCTAAATGAAATAACAACCTTAACATAAGACTTGGATTATTTATATAATTCAACCAACCTTGTGCTTGTACAGTTTTCAATCTCCTAAGTTTAATTAACTTGTGTCTGATGTTCCCAGCGGCCCAGATCCAGGCTAGAGGATTAATAGCCTGCACAGCACAATGCCTTATCCTCTTATCCCGTTCTCAGTTGTGAATGGTCAATTTTCACTGCTATTGATTAAGAAAGCCCTTTAGGTATATTTAATGTTATTTAACCCATGGTAATTCAATCATGCTACACAGACTAAACAAAAGAGTCAAAAGGAAAGAGGAGGGGAGGGGGAACACGTGTTGAAATATGATTGGACAATTTGAAAAAAAAAAAACTCAAAACAGATGATACCAAGTCAATCTGTCCATCATTTCTTTATCTTTGAACATGTTCAATCATCGGCATTGGGTCACAATTGTATTGTTTAATAAAACTGAAGTGATCGGATTTACAAGTAAACCTCCACTCAAAGTTGGATGACATATAATGTAGTTTACCCACTTTTATTCATTTATTATTATATATTCGTACTATCATAATTCATAATCAACAATCATGTTACAAATATAGAATTTTTTTGACAGAAAATCCTTACAAACAACACATGGCGCGACATAATTGGAAGATTGGAAAAAAGGAAAAAAAAAAGTCTAATCACATTTTTTCACGTCAACATCGGTACATATTCTATTAAATTTCTTCTGTATATGGAGCTTTATTTTATAATCAAATAAAATTTCTGAATATATTTTATTTATTTTTGTACAACCCTAAAAGTTGACCGGTTTGCTTTCACAAATGAATAATGATGTTTGAACAGACTTAAAGACACGTAAGAATGGATATATTGACTTGGCAGAACCTATTTGGATTTTTTTTATTTTTTAAACTGTTCAATTATTTGTAGACACGTATCTTTCCTATTTTTTAACTTGTCCTTAAGTTTGTTTGTATATCATAATTGTTCACAAATATGGTAAGGTTAGGCTAGAGGAGCACTTAGGGGTGCCATTAGAATTAACGTACAACCTATTATTTTTCCTTTAGTTGGCAACTGGTTTGACATGACATTACTTGGCAGAGCCGCCCCAGTCCTCTTGTACAATTACAAACAGGTTGGATTTATCTGATCTGACTACAGAAATCAATACCATAAAATTTTGCTGATCAGATAGCGGCCTTTAGGGTTTGTTTAGGAGAAACTATTTGAAAAAAAAATAAAAAAAATTATTTTTTTTCAAAAAAATATATAATTTAAAAATAGCTCTGCAAATTTATTTTATCGAAAAGAATACATAATTAAAAATAATTTCAAATAAGTTGTACCAAACAAATCCAGTTATGCAAGGAGAATGTTGAAGGATGTATTAAATTGAAAGAGACAAATGCTTATAGTATTTATCCCTTAACAAAATCATCATGGAAAATCTCCACGTTGTTATAACTCGGGTCAATATTTCTAATATCTATAACAAGCAACTTGAAAACCTTTAAAGGAAACTAAATTTCACTTTGAATAACAGATACGTTAAATCTATATCTATATTCGGGATGAATTCACGATCGAACTAAGAAAAATTAAGCTGGGTTAATATATTCATAAAAAATTTCCACGTAACTTTTATATATGAAACTTTTTATACATAAACAAATTTAATTGGTTGGGACTGGCCTAGACCCCTAAATTTGCCACTGGCTATAGCTATATCATACTATGCCCTTGTTTGGGTTCAATTTTTTTCAAAATGTATTCTTTCAAAACTCATTTTCAATCGCACATTTTTCTAGAAATTAATTTATACATAAATCGAAATTTTTTTCTTATTTTTCAATCACATATTCTCTAAAAAATCACTATTTAAAAATACATTTTAAACCAAAAAATAGGGCTCAAACAAATATTTAAAAGGTCAGAAGTGGGAGAAACATTTTGGACTAAAATTACCCTCACTCATATTTTATAACTTCGAATCTCCAATAATATTTTTTTAACTCTCAACCCCTTCATTTACCCCTACTCACGTACATACATATTTCCGGAATGCCAATTATTGACAGTTTAGAATTCTTGTTTGGCCCATGTTTGGTAGCTTTAATTTGGAAAAAAACTATATTTTGAATATTATTTTTTGGAGAATGTATGATTAAAAAGAATTGATACACTAACAGGCGTCGATTCACAAGATTATACAGAGGAGTACTTGGCAATTCCCAGTTGAAAGATGGCAATAAATAAATAAATACTGCGACAACAGCACTTGTAAAAAAATTGTGAAGAAAACCTACACTTGGCATTTTCGGTTAAAAAGTAGGTAGAAATTTTGGATTTATGTGTAAAATATTTTATTGTGTGAATGATGTGGTTTAAAATGAAAATAAGAAAAAAAGTAAACTTAAAACTTTTTCATACTTTTTAATCACACATTCTTCAAAAAATCACTATTTAAAACAATGCGTTTCCAAAAAAATTGGCCACCAAAGAAGAGCTTATACTTATATCTTCAAATATTTAATTCACTTTCCATATTAGGTTTCTTTGCAGAAACACCGTTCATTAACTTGTAAATTAATATGAAACTGTCGTAGGAACTCATTTAATATAAGTTCTTTTTATTTTTCAATTATTAATCAATCTATTAGAAAATCAGAAAACAAGATTCGGCCGTAATAGTAACGCAACATTGTCGTTTTTTTTATTAGTTTTAGATACAATCGATGATTTCGAAATGCTCAATAATATAATTTATATACAATAATTATTTAAAAATCAGAACAACCAAATATTAATAATAAATCGTTCTAATCAATGCTTGATTATTTAATCGACGTGTCAATATCTTCAAGTTAATAATCGTAATTGATATCTATAAATTATTGGTGTAGTAGATAGATCCCATAATGGAGCCTATAACAAATAGTAATGCCGACAAGTTATTGTAATAAGAGAGTTTAATTAATATATTATAGAATGTCATATTCATCATTGTATATCAAAGACTGGATTCTTATTTTTTATGTTGGAAAGAAGCGGGGTAATCAATCGCAATAATGATGGGTTATTATAGAATTTACCTTTCGATCTTGCATTGACACGAAAACTTTCTGACTGAAAATACTATAAATTGGTCATTATAGAATTTACCTTTACATTTTCTCTCTCTCTCTAGATTATTCTTAAAAAATTTAAGCATAAATCTAAATTCTCTTTACGGTCATGACTGTTGGGAATTTATCATGCAAATGAACTAGTTATGTTTAAGCTGCCTCACTATTATTGGACTTGGGCTACTGGTATTGGGCTTTTGAGTTATAACTTGATAAGTTAGGTTTTGTGGATAAGCGATTTTGCCTAACTAATGGTTTTGATCTGGCCAAACACGTGGCCATCTCACAGCTGTTGGATCTGTGTGATTATTGATTTTTTTTTTCTTTTTTCTGAAAAGATACTTTTTGATCTGCCTTCGATTCAACTTTTGGTTGGGTCTCTTTAAGATTTTGTATCTTTTGGGGGTTAGATTTAAGATATCTAGTTCGATACTTTACTGTTCTTAAGGCTAAATTGGTTTTTCTTCTGAAATACCTTTTAACTCGCCTCTGATCTTGAAAGATCTGGTGTTTTCTACTAAATTCTAGCGATTATGTTGGCTATTCACAACTGAGTCATGTTGGTACTTGTAACTCATACTGAGTTCTGATAAGTTGAGTTGACTCACTTCGATTTCTGTTGATTTCTTGACTCACCGTTGAGTTCTACTAAGTCATTGTGACTCATTGGGTTTCTTTGCACCAATTGGAATTATTGGTTCAATTGTGGTATTCTTACATTGCTCCCTATGTCCAAGACCTCTTGCGAAGATATGGGAATTTGAGAGAGCAACGGATTAAAGAATTATCACTCCTTAAACCTGGCAAATTGACAATCATATCTGATAATTGCTTGACCTTTTTGATCATCAATTTGCTGTTATAAATTATGTGTATTGTATTCCTGAATTATATCACCTGCTTTACAGTTTTGTGTAAATTGCATGATAAGTAGGTTTGAATCTATTTTCTTGCTTTATCCTAATATTTGCTCATCGTGTAATTCTATCACGCTACTTGAATTAAATATACTCTGTGTTGTATAATTGTGTTCAGTGTTTTAAAAAGCGTAAAACGTAACTAGGCGCAGAGGTCAAGTTTCAAACTTTACAAGCCTAGGTGTTAAAAAACGCTTTCTATTTTTAATTTTATTTTAATTAAATAATACATACCAAACATCTAAAATTATAAAATATTGTATTTACTTAATAATTTCTACATAAAGATAAGTTTCAAAATCATAACTACAAATTGTAGATAACTTAAATCTTATATAATCTAACTCTTTATCGGACTACAATTCAATATCTTCTCATGTGGATTTTATTTTTTTTAAAAAGTAAAAAATTGGGCCCCTTTAAAATTTGGGCCCAAGGCGGAGGCGCGCCTATGAACACCTAAGCGAGCATTAAGTAGTCAACATTGTAGTTGACCACTTAATTCTCGCCCGCCTAGGCGCGCATGAAGCGGTCAACATTGTCGTTGACCGCTTAATTACCGCTTAGGCTCAAGACAAAGCGTTTTCATCACGCTTCGCGTCTAGGCTCCGCCTAGGCGACGCCTAGACGTGCTTTTTAGAACACTGATTGTGCTATTGCGACCTATCTGTCAATATGTCCACCCTACACAAATTTTGAAATTGAAATCTGGAATGGCACTGGAGACTTTACTCTCTGACGCCAGAAAATGAGGGCTCTGTTGTTGCAATAGAGATGTGTTGCTGCCTTTGATGGAACCCGACCTACTAAAATTAGTGCTTATAGGAGACAAGAGTTAGATGAGGTTACTTAGAGATCTATTTTCTTACACCTATCTGATAGTGTGATTAGAAAAGTTGGTGAAACCATCACTATTGAAACTCTTTGGGTTAAGTTAGGAACACTTTATCTAACTAAGACTATGCCCAATAAATGCTTTCTTTTATAAGAATTCTATAAGTTCAGGTTTGATTTTTCCTCCACCTTAGAAGATAACATTGATAAATTCAAAAAACTAATTCAAGAACTGTGATGAGAAACTATCCGATGATCAACAAAGTGTTGCCCAGTTTAATTCCTTGAGTGATAAACACAAGGAACATAATTAATGCTTTAGAATATAGGAGAGAGGAACTGATGGTTGATGATATTCTCTCAGCTTTGAGGAATAAAGAACCTGAACTAAAATTTGAGTTCAAAGATTCTAAAATTGATGAGGGGTTACATATTAAAGGAAAAATGAGCCAAAATAAGAGAAATAATTTGTGTAATTATACCTCTTATAAGAAAGGTAAACCCCAAAATCTTTGACTCAAAGAGAAGAACAATAATCAAATGAAGTCTAAGAACCAAGTCAAGAAATGCTATTATTGTGAAAAAACTGATCATTTCATAAAAGATCGTTTCAAGAAAAATAACTAATATGAAAGATAGAAGTAATTCTGATGGTTCTGCAGCTATTGTCTGCAAAAATGAACCTGATATATAGTTAGTTGTTCTGTCAGTACAACCAAAAGAATAGGTTCTTGATTCTAGTTGCACTTTCCACATGTGCCCTATAAAAGAATGGTTTACCGAATTTGTTGATCTCAATTTGGGACTAGTTTACCGAATGTTTTACTGAATTTGTCAGATAAAAGGAGTTGGAAAAATAAATCTTTTACTGAAAAATAAATGTATTCTTGATCTAAATGACCCTGAATATGTGCCTAATTGCAAAGAAATTTAATTTCCTTAAGTGAATTAAACAATGCATATGATATAAGGATTCACAAAGGTTTTACAAAATTGAATTTTGATGGCAAAAAAATTATCTCCTTTCCAAAGATATATGAAATCTTCACCTTGCAGGCTGAACCTTTAGTTGGTCACAGTTCTGCAGATGTAAGTTTTGTTTTTGATAAGTCTTTAATATGGCATAAAAGACTTGGCCATATTAGTGAAAATGGACTAATTATCCTTAATAAACTTGGTTGTTTTGGAAATGTTAATATTGAAAAGTTAAATTTTTGTGAAGAATGTGTCATTGGAAAACAAAATAGATTACCTTTCAAATTTGGAATTTATAAATCCACATCTATTTTGGATAATTTGCGTGCGACATGTAGGTCCCGCATCTGTAAATACATTAAGTGGATTTAGATTCTGTCTACTTATAGTAGATAAATCTTCAAGGAAAATATGAACCTCTCTTTTGAAACAAAAGTCAGATACGTTCCAAAATTTTAGACAATGAAAATTGGTTATGGAAAATCAAATCAACAAGAAAGTCAAAGCACTTAGGATAGATAATGGCCTTAAATTTTGTAACATTGAATTTAACACTTTTTGGAATCTGAAATTTTAAAGCATAGAATTGTAACATACACCCTTTAGCAAAATGATGTTTTTTGAGAGGATGAATATGACTTTATTAAAAAAAGTCAAGTGCGTGTTACTTAGTTATGGTCTTCCCAAGCTTTTTTAGGGTGATGTTTAAAAAAACTACTACTTATCTTATAAATAGAAGTCCATCAACTGCTATTTATTTTCAAGTCCCTAAAAAACTGTGGTATGCTAAGTTTCCAGAGTACACTAGACTTAAGGTGTTTGGTTGCATTGCCTATTCTCATTGAAGTGAAGGAAAACTTGAACCGAGATCTATAAAATGTTTTTTTTTTTAGGTTATGGAGAGGAAACCAAAAGTTATAGACTTTGGATTAAAAGTCAAAATGGTTT